>QKWP01002691.1:0-53737 GCA_003550325.1 Gigaspora rosea | reverse complement strand
ATACATATGAATATACTATTTATTCACACTTCAACTTACCGCAAACCAACTATTATAGCTATACTACTGGACACTTTTCTAAATACACCAAACCTTGGCTTATTACTTTATTTGATAATCAAATAGTTATTGGCAAAGCACGTCGCCAATCCAGTTCTTCAGATTATACTCTTATTACACATTGGCAGTGCAATATCCAGCCACAATTCACACAATTATACCCAATACCACCTATTATTACATCTTTATGCTCTAACTACTCTCTTAATTCCAATATTATTGCAAACAAATGTACTATTCTTATTCCAACAAGCCATGCTACCAAATTTTTTGGAAGACTTAATCCTGACAAATCTATAAACCTAAACGCTAATTACCTTGACCTTATTTTTTCAACTGCAGCAAGAAATCCAACAAGTATTCCAATATTACCAAATCTTCTTATACTCACAGTACAAATACCTTCTTTCTTTCATTCTAGCCCTGCACTTGATACTTTGCAATCTATTTGCCATTACAATAGTCATTTAACAGAATTAACATTTTATACTGATGGTTCTGTTATTGATCTGGGCAACTCTCAGTGCTCTATGGGTATTGGCTGGATACAATTACATAACCTGAACATTTTACATACTTTTCAATTACAAATCAAATTTTGGCCATGTTCTTTTAAAGCTGAGCTAGTAGCAGTTCTATCAGTTATTAGCACTGCTTCTAGAAACTGTTCTGTACAAATCTTTACAGATTCCCAATCTGTAATATTCAAATACAACAGCTTAATTCATACTATGCCTCTCTCTAAACCTTTTAATTTACCTTATTGGCCTATTTGGAATACTTTACTAAACTTTATTAGATTATACAATCTTATTATTACTTTTTATAAAGTTACTGCACACCAAGATGATGAATTCAATAACAAAGCTAATCAACTAGCTCGCTGTCATCAAACTGCCCCATACCTTCTTTTTGATTCACAGAATATTTACAATTACAATTTTACTCTCTCTATTGATAATTTTCCTATTGAACTTCCTATCTGTTGCTGTGTTAGAACTATATACCATGCACATATACTTGCTCTTTGGTCCTCTCAAAATCTTTTTCAACAATGGCTACATATATCACAATATATTAACTGGAATGCTACCTGGTTATATATTAATAATAACCAAAAAATTTCAAACTTTTCACATAGTTTTCACTCTTCAACACTCAAATCTTTTAGAATTAAAATACTTTTAGATGATCTCTCTGCTCCACATATTCTTCATCGAAGAAATCCATCTTATCCTAATACCTGTCACCTCTGCCAACAAACAAGTGAACCTTTATACTGGATTATCTGTTCTACCTCTGAACCTTTATTTAAACTTATAAAAAACTCTTTAGCTCATATACTAAGTCCTAACAAACTTGAAATCTCTAATTTAGCTGCTGAGAATCTATATACTCAAATTATGAACTTGAATAGCTTTCAAATTCATCAACTTTCCAACCAACCTTCTTTGCTTTCTATATTATTTGGTTTGATACCTTTGGATATTATCTCTATCCTATACGAATTTACTATATCTTTTAAATCTGCCTGCTCCCTTACTGTTTCACTCTTACTTCATATTAATCAGCAAATTTATACAAGTATTTGGATTCCATACTGTATTTCTAGATCTCAAAATCAAGCAATATACTCTCAAGCTTCACTTTCTTTCTCTAATACATTTTCTATACCCAATTTTTCAAAAAATATACAAGATAATCATAATCACATTTCTGACATTTTACTACAAAAAATTGAAACTTGGTTATATAAATGGATCAAATTCTCTACACCTTCATCAGATATTCTTACATATACACAAATCTAGGTGAGCTTTGGCTACTCTGGTAGGTTTAGGCTGCAGATAAGTATTTAGTTTACTTAGATATATGTCTCAGTTTTTATTCTTAGCATTAGATTTAAAAAAAATGAAATTTCTTTCAGTATTGTAAAAAGTTTCTATTAAATTTAATAAAGATAAAAGCAAGGTCTCACCTTAACATTTTAAAAAAAAAAATAAAAGAATAGTTGGAATAGTTTTTTGTAAAAATTTTTAGAGCATAAAGGTTATTGGGGTTTGGATATTAATGTGACATGGGTCAAGCTATTAAATAGTGTAATTTTGGTGTTTGTTATAGGGTTAGATAGCTGGTTAGATGGTAATAGAATTGTGAGTTTATTAGTTGTGATATTGTATAATAGCTTGAAATGAGCTGTATATTTATGGATTCATATTATTTTACTAACAATCACTTTACAGATATAACACTATACCGACAACCATTTTACTGACAAGCTTTTTTTACTAACAAATAACTTGCTGATACTCGATTTGCGACAAGCATGTTTTTACCAACATGTTGATTTTACTGATACACACTTCACCAACAGTTATTTTTACTGACAAAATTAACTTACCAACAAGCTCATTTTACCGAAAATAGAATTTACTGACAAGATTATTCTACTGACAATACAATTCACTGACAAACAATTCACTGACAAACAATTTGCCAGATGACTTAAATATCATGGTCGATGCTGAAGTTATAGGGTCTTGATTTGAAACTATAAGCTCTGCTAAAATCTACATATACTCTATAAATATGAAATCTATACCCAAACCCTACTCTAACCCTATAAGACAAAGACGAAATAAAACATTCAAAGAAAATTTTAAAATTTTAAATCAAAATAGGTCATAACTTTAGTCAGCTGTGACAATAATTATTATTATTGTCATTAATAAAATGTGCAATTTTTATTATCATTATTAATAAATTGCATAATACATAATTATTTTTAGTAGTTTATTATATTGCTGTGGCCTCATATATCAACGAGTTTTATTGTCAACATTTGTATTGTCAGCAAATCATATTGTTGACAAATTGTATTGTTGGTAGAATAAGCTTGTTGGTATATTCTATTTACGGTAAAATGAGCTTGTTGGTAAGTTGATTTTGTCGGTAAATGTAACTGTTGATGAAGGGTGTATCAGTAAAATCAACATGTCTGTGAAAAGGAACTTGTCAGTAAATCAAGTGTCAGCGAATTTTGTATCAGTAAAAAAAGCTTGTTGATAAAATAATTGTAGTGTAGGTTGATGTCTGTGAAGTGATTGTTGGCAATTTGATTGCCACCCTATATTTATATATGAAATCTTGCTACAGGACTGTTTTTGTACTGGAGTTATTTATTGGATGAATATGTGTATCTATATTTGTATATATTTATAAAATGTTGATTGTTTATTTTTTTTTTGTATTTTGATATCTATATAGTACTATTGTACTGTGTTTTTTTTTATCCTTGTTGTTTCTTTATTTTGCTGTTATGTCCTTGCAATATCTTCTTTTTCTGTTTATTATTATTGTTTTATGAGTTTGTTTATTTATTTTTTATTCTCTTACTTTTTTTTTGTATTACACTCAAGTGTGATTGTATAATTGCTAATTCAATTTGTTCTTCAAATATTTGAATCAAATATTTGATCAAATTCAAATTCAAATTTGACTATATTTGATTTAATCAAATTCAAATATAGCCAAACTTGATTTGTTTTGACAAATATTTGATTTGATTTGAAAATTACTATTAAAATTCAAATTCAAATATTTGAATCAAATCAAATTCAAATCAGGGTTAATTTGATTTGATCAAATTCAAATTGATCCAATATTTGATTTGATTTAAATTTGAGGAACCCTAATATTTATGTACCTATTTAATTAATGTTTCTGATTAAAATGAAATCTAATTAAAATAAATAGAAGATAGTGAAAATAGACAAGCCACTGAAAATTACCAATTTTTTGAATGCATTTTTAGCTTTTTTTTTGTAGTATTAGGTTTTAGAGCATAATTCATAATAAACAAGTATAAGTAGATTTAGAGAGACAAATAAAAACTACTCATTTTCTTTTAATCTCATTTTAATTTGTGACATTTAAGAGTAGGGAATACAAAATCATTTTTATTTGATCCTGATAGTAAGTTTGTTTTATTTTTAATATTTTAAAAAAATTTATTAATTGCTTTTAAAATTCTAAATAAAGTTATAGAATAGGCCTTTTTAATTCTAATCGTAAACTTATTAAAATTGGTTAAATATTTATATAAAAGTTCATATACCAGATCCTCAAAATAGTAGACCCACCATGAATTAGACCTGAGTGCAAGCTACAGTAGAGGTCAGAACTATTATCTGCTTATCTGAGTTAGCATATATCTGGAAACTATAAAAGGTTTATAGATAATAACCATTATCTGTTAGTTTTAAATAGGATAATCCAGCAGATATCTGCGAGTATCTGCAGGTATCTGTAAGTATTCATTAATGTTTGTGAGCATCTGTAAGTAATTGCAGACCATATATTTTCAAACATATGCTATAACAATTTTAAGACAAAAAATTGCGAATAGCTGATTTTTAAGTTATAAGCATTTTAAATATTCCTTCCTATTGCTCATTGCAGGGGTAGCTTATTATTAGATATTGTAAAAAAATTCTTAACATATTCGATTAATAAATTGAAAAAAGGTTTTACATATATATGTACTAAAAATCTGCAAGTATTAGTATGATTTAGATAACTTGAGCTTTAGAATATATGCATATATTCATATGTATATGCTGATTATATTTGAATTATTTTTTGCTTGTTGATTTTTTTTTAAAAAATTAATTTTCTTTATTTTTTTAGTTTTCTTTATTTATTTTTTTTTAATTTTATTTTTTAAATTTTTTTCTTTTTTCAATATTTTTCAGTTTATTTTTTTTATTTTGTTTTATATTTTATTTATTTCTTTTATTATTTTTATTTTTTTTCTTTTTTTGCTTTGTTTTTTTATTTTAAAAATTTTTACTATATAGTTTTTTATCTTATTTTTTTGCTTTTTTATTTTTATTTTATAATTTTTTTAGATTTAATTTTTTAATTTTTTTTATTTTTCATTTATATTTTTTAAAATTTTTTAAATTATATATTTACTGTATTTGCGCATAATAGTAGGCTGGGCGTTAATTCAAATTTTGTTTTTTTTAAAAAATTTAGCTATTTTGCTCAAAATAGCATCCATGTGCATCCTGAAATAATGCGCACCCCTTTTTTTTAATTTAATGTTTTAAAATGTGATAAAAGATTCAAATGCTAATACTAAATTCAACTCAATCATAACAAAATAAAAAATTATTTTTACTAGAAAAATAGTTCAAAGTATATAAAGTATAGTTTACATTTAAGTTTTGTGTTCATTCACAAAATCTTGATTCTAATTGGATATAGAAATCGAATGATGCCATAACTATATTAGTGAAGTAGCAGATTTCGATTTGTCGCATTTTTAATTACCCGTTATGGCTAGTTATAACTGAGTTTCAACATGGCACATCCCAATGATCCAAGTTTCAACTGCAACTCTATTCTACTAACAATACAAGAGGTATGATTCTTTTTATTAATATTTGATCTGCTGTTGCTAATTTGGTATTATTATAGCAACCATGCGACTTATTTTGAATACCATATAAAATTTTTATTTTGATTCAAAATAAGGCGCAAGCATATTTCAAATTAACGTGCAGAAACCCAAAATAATATACAGAAAGACATTATTATGCACAAATACAGTACTTTTTTTTTGTTATTTTTATTTATTTATTTGTTTGTTTGTTTTTTTTGTTGTTTTTTTCCCGAATAAATAGGTTTTTTATTAGCAGATAAGGGTTAGTTGGGTATATTATAGATGTATAAATAGGAAAATAGGTCTTTTATGAGTAGAAGAGTGAGACAGATAGATTTTTTATAGGTGTAGTGTAAGGCAAATAGACCTTTTACAGGTGGATGAGGATGTTTGTTTAGATGGAGTTATGTGCATATTTGCAATAGCAGAAATAAAAAGTAAATATTTGGTTATTCTTTACTATAAAAATAGCTAGAAATTTACCTTTTATTCCCACTATTGCATTATTATACACTAAAGATGTGATCTATTATCTTTTAAAATTTAATAAATATTTGGGTATCTGGATTATAATAAAATTAAACTAGTGAATTTTCAAATTGTACCTCTGTACAAATATCAATGCAAAGCATATTTGTGACTATAGATGCTAGTGAAATTAAATCAAAGTGGTGAAATGATTTCACCATTTCACCAATCACCAATTAGCAATAGTGTAATTAGTGTAATTGGTAAATTGGTAAAATGGTGACAGTAAATTGGTGAATTGGTGAAATGATGAGATGGTGAAATTGTGAAATAGCAGAATGGTAAAATAGTAAATTTCTAGAGTCTGGAATTATTTCAGTCTGGAATTCAGACTATATTTGCTCTTCAAAAGTTGGATTTTTGTTCAAATTTTTACATTTTATATTTTTACAAGTACACTTAGAGATCAAAACTTTAACTGGTTAAGTTCAAATTTAAATGCAAAATGCACAATATAAAAATAAATTTTGTAAAGTAACAGAAGCATGTAACTTTACTTTAATTTTATTCTAACCAACCAAATTCATCGATCTCGTTAAAATAAATAAAAAGAAAGGTGTTTTTTTTAGAAGACAATTAATTCATAAATTCACCATTTCAAAATTCACTAATTCACTATTTTACCAATTTACCAATTCACCATTTTCACTAATTCCCCATTTTACCAATTCACCAATTCACTAATTTCACCAATTTTACCAATTTTACTAATTTCACTATTTTACCAATTTCACTATTTCACCAAAATTTTATTTTGGTATAATTCTGGTGAAACTATTTTACTATTTCATCTGGTGAAATAGTTTAATTTCACTAGCTTATTATTTGTAACTAACAAAATTATCTGCAGTATCTTTAAGTATCTGATTATTTAATATGCTTCAGATTATCTGCAAAGTTATTTGGTGATTATCTGTTTAATTATCCAGTTATTCATAAATTATAAACTAGTAATTATTTGAATATTAATTTTATAAAAAGAATACAACTATATGGATAAAAAATATCAAGAATCATTATTAATTTTTTTTTTGCTTTATAACCGAGATCTTGTTCTTTTTTATTTATTAAATTTATATTATTACATACAGAAGGAAATAATATATTACTATCTAACTAGTAGAGAAAAAAGAAACTCAGACTTTATAATGGTCTTCTACTACCAATCAATCTTTATCTGAGACCTAACTGTTAGCTGAGTAAAGTTTAACTTTTCAGACTTTTAAAATAAAAATTGTTAACATCGATAAACTTGTCCTGGCATAACCAGCTCAGGTCCTAGTATATTAAACAAAAAGCAGGCATATAGACTGGAATGCTTAAAACAAAGCTTCTAGAATCTTTTTCCAGTGGTTTCCCTATAAGTCTCAAACGTCTTTTTACATTACTTGTTTTCAAGCTACTCTAATTGTATCCAATACAGTAGGTGCTTTTCCTTTTTGGGAGCAGTAAATACTGCAGATCTTTTGGAGGGGTATGCAAGAATGCCCACTTTTTGAAAATTCTTCACAAACTGACGGTACCAAAGGGAGTTCACATGTAACTATAGTAAGAACAGTGGTTATTCCCATATAGTCCAAAATCTATCAGAGAGCCATCAAGTATTTTTCTGGTTGTGGTGAGTGATAAACTCTAAGCTTGTCAGCAGGTAGTCTATGAGCTTTACCTCTAAATAACAAGTGCCAGTTTTTTTTGTAAGTAACAAACTCTAAAGCTGTTAACAGATACTCAGTTAACTGTATCTCTAAATAACAGTTACCAGGTTGCATGTTTTCATTAGTTTTTCTACTGTTTCTTTAGACTTTACTTCTAAAGTGTTAGCATATTTGTTGGTACAGGTGATTAGTGGGTATAGTTACAGAAGATCTTTTTAAATCATTATTAATTAAATATATTTTTTTTAAATAGTTAGAAGATCTATTATAAATACAAAATGTGTATACACTTTAAATTTTTTTCATAATGTAATTTCTGAGCAAGTACTAAAGATACCTAATGAATAACAAAATTTTTATCATTATAAATAAAAAATTATTTATTAGATAATTTCTAATTGATAAATTAATAATTAATAAAATCCTTTATGGTTGACAAAACCTATAATGAATTAATAAAACTTATAATAAAGCCTATTTAGTTATATTTATACAAGATTTAGTTAATTACTATATTTATAAAAATTAAAAAGTTTTTAATAACAATAATGATAAAAGCTAAAAAAAATGATGCTCTAACAGATCAGACAATAATATGAGCTCTCAAAAGTAGAAACCAGACAATTTGACAATTTTTTGAAAATTAACCTGTTTGATTGATCAGGTGTAAAATTTAAAGCCCAAACTTTTTTACTTAATAATGAAAGTTTGATCACTTAATAAATTTTTTTGATACAACGTTTAAAAGCTTTTGACGCTATAATCTAAAAATAGATTTACTGAGATTTAAAAGCAATCTACAGGTCTACAGATCTAATAATTCTGTTTAAACAGGTTTGTTAATTATGAATATACTATTTTTAGATTGGTTTGATTTTGTGTAACAAATAGTTTTTGCCAATTTGCTCAAAACCAGTGATCGGCCAAATTGTCTGGTTTCTACTTTTGAGGGCCCATATATAATTAATAATAGCAATAAATAGTTAATATAAGTTGCATAACGATATATACATATTAAGATTCTATTATATTCATATTATTTATCATAATTACACTCATTTATAAATAACAAATCAAAAAAGAAAATTAAATTTTGAAAAAAACAAAATAGAAGTTTAGAGTTAGTGTATCAGTATTAGAGACTATAACGCTAGATTGGTGCTCATTATATGTAAATTTTATTTTTATTATTGTTAATTAGTATACCAAAATTAATTTAAATATTATTTTTCAAGTATTTTCCTTCTTTTTTCAGAATATATATCATGTTGATTCAGTATTGATGAAAATAAATATGTAATAAGTAAGATTGACCCCAAATTTAGAAATGATTATCTAAGTCACCTAGTTATTATACAATTAAAATACACTTTTTTTATATGTTTTACAATATTCATTATATGCTAACTAGCCAATCAAAATAGTTAATTTTAAACAAAAAAATTAAACAACAAATTGAAAAGTAAATTGAAGCAAAATCAAAAAAAATTTAATCAAAATTTATATTTAAAATTTCAAAGTAAATGCTACTAAATGTTATTACTAGTAGACAAATACGTCTTTATCGATTTGAACTAATTTAAACCATATTGTGCATACATTATTTTAAATTTTTTATTATCTTTATGTCTAATTCTATATATGATAAACTTGAATTTTCTATAATATTATACACTATTATTTTATTCTATTAAAGAGATCTTTAATATTTATAGTTTGTTTTACAGCTATATTATCTATAGTATCTATATAATATTCTAAAAACTTTATAAATAAAAAGTTAATAACTATCATTTGGATGCTTCAACTTTTTAAAAAAATCTATATAGTGTATACCAATAGATCAAACAACTAAGCTTTACACTTTATTACTTTTCTAAATTATTATTTTAAGCTTTTTTACCTTTTTGCTTGCTTAACAAATAAGATTTTATTAGTGTAGTATTAGTTAATTGTTTATAACTTCAACTAGCGAAGTGTAATATAAAAGTTGTTAAATTAAAATAATTAAATAAATATATTGTAGAGCAAGGTAAGCTTCAAGTTTCTTTAATGATATACCATTTTTTATAAAAGAAATAATTTATCTATACTTCTGAAATAAGTATTGTAAACATATAAAAAAATCTTTAATTAATTGTATAATAATCTACAAAATTGGGGCACTTATTTGTTTAAATGAATGCACAAATTTTGACTATTCTGAATCAATATGACATAAATTTGAACACATGTAAAAGAAAAAAAAAAGAAGAAAGCCAATGTAATCTTATAATAAAATAATATATTTTTAAAACAATTTAAAGCTTAGTATATTAAAGATTATTATATAAAAGCTTGTTATTCAATTACTAGCCAAATTAGTTGCCAATATTTTAACAATTACTAGAGGATCCATCAAGTATTTTGTTAATTCATTATCAATTTGTCATCAGTTTTATCAATTTGTTATAGGTTTTGCTAGCCATTAAGGTTTTATTATAATAAAACTATAACAATACTATTTGTTATTGCAAAAATAATTTTGGCAGGCATCTTTAGTAAGTACTAAAGCTAGGTCTAATAAAGGGTTTAAAAATTGGTAGAATAAAACAAATCTGAATCTTATATATGAACTTTTATAGTAATAAAAATGAGTATTTAAAGACTAGTTGATTAACAATTTTGTGCAACTCCAACAAATTAGATTACTGCAATAAGTATTTTTTAAAATAATATAATATTAACAGAGTATAGAATTAATTTGATATTTATATGATTTTTATATTAATAGTAGTCAAACAAAAAAATTGATTTATGTTAGTATTTGGTTAGAGTAAAGGTACAGAATAGCATAATTTCACAAAAAATTTTTTGCAAAAACATAAAAGTGATTTATTAGTCTAAATATATACTAGACAGGTTTTTTGCAAAACAAACATTTATTTTTATTTTCCTTATATTACACCTGATTCTGATTTTTAATAGGTCGCTAATATTAAAAATAATATAAACAGAATCAATTCTATTTTCTAGTATTATTAAATAATATAGTCTAGAAATTTTGTTACAACTAGATTAACAAAAACTTTTATATGTCCAGAGCTTGATATTTCTGTAATAAAAGTGGTATGGGTTGTGGTACAAATTGGTGTTAGGAATACTCAAAATAGCATGAATATTGTAATATTTACAGAAATATTTACAGAATAGAACAGTAAAAATGGAATAAATATTATAGCAAAGAGTAGCACAAAATATACATTATATAAAATAGTACATTTAGATAATATGTATGTGTACATATTACACTAGTTATATCAATACTTTCTAGCAATGAAAAAATTGTTGATATATCCAGATGTTTGTTTAATAATCATCTCTATCTATATCAATATTATATTGATATTGTATAGCTATATTAGTTTAGACAGAGTTAATTTTTTTTGTTTTTACCAAGCTTATGCTAAGAATAGAATCCCGAAATATACATAGGTAGTTTAGTTTAATTATAGGGTTACTAAAAAAAGAATTTTTTTTAAAAAACTTCAAAAATAAGCAAAAATTTACTATAAATAGAAAAATATTTGTATAAAAAACCTTAAAAATAAGCAAACTTATACCTGACCTATCTATATATATTTCAGGTCCTCTAAGAATAATAAACTTAGCAAAATGAATTTATTTTAGCACAAAATGAATTTGTTTTATGTTTAGCCTAAAATGAATTCATTTTATATTTGTAAAAAATAATAGAATAGATTTATTTTATACTTATTATTTTATGCTATCACAGGTTAATTAATGACTTGTGTCACTAAAAAACATAACCTGGATAGTAGACAAGGGCCCCGAGCTACCCTATAAGAAAAGTGGTCTGGGATCGCATAAAAAAACAGTGTATAGGCATATAGTTTAGTGGCATATGCTATGGGTCGGGTTTGCATGTGCATAGTTTGAGTAGGCACAGGAATTAGCAGACTATGTTGATCCGTATATACGTGCAAATTTAACATGAAATCATATAAATCATCTATGCCTTTTGTAGCAGTTTACTAAGCCAATTGCACATACAATAGTACGTGAGTAGAACGGGTATATAAATATAAATTTATGGTCCACTTTCCAATAGATATTTTATTAGAAAAGGACTGGATAATAGTTGAAGTATGTACATATTTGAAAGCTAAAGCAACTGCAAATGTGTAAAATCTTGCAAGAAATCTTTTTCCTTAGGATACCAGAGCAGGCTTACTTGTGAGTTTTTGAGATATTGCAACTTTTTTTAAAAAAAATTCATTTGTGATCCTTCGTTCTTGTAGTACTCTGTGAAACAAGCCAGCACACGTTATTTTTAATATATGCCATTCCGTATAATTTGACGTGCCATCACGTACAATATGCATATGCGTACCACCGAATATGTGCTATTCTGTGTGATATAATATAACGTGCCACCCATTACCATAGTATTTGCATTATTTTTAATCGTGCCATTCTGTAAAACGTGCCTATATGTGCTACATGGTCCATACTATCCCGTGCATATACACTGATTTCCCGTACTATACCCAGAACTACTTTTCAGGGCTATACATAGATGGATGACAATTTGCTATTGCTTATTTTTAACTATTTTTTTTTTTTAAACTTTGACAGTCTCGCTAGTACTTTATTAATTAGTTTATATATAATAACCTAAGTTATACATATAATAAAAACCCAAAGATTATAAGACCAACATCATCCGGCTGTGAAAACTGTGCCCAGATGCGACCTTTCGCACTAACTCTTATAGATATAAATATCTATTGAATTAGGGACTTTGTCAGCCCTGTTAAAGACTAACTCTTTTAGATTCTTCCTACCTACTCAACCAGATAGGATAATCTTATCCTAAAATAAAATAAAACAAGTAAATAAAAAACAAGGAGAAATAAAAAAAGGGAGAAAAACATTTCAAACCTAAACGAATAACCAAAGTACATAAAAAGAAAAATAAAGGAAGACAAAGATAGAAAAAACAAAAGAGAGAACAATAACAGAACTGAAAGTGTACTATTAAACCTGTACTAGATTGTAAAAATTATATAATACACTAAATGAATAAGTCTCTACTCTATATTCATCTAAGCATATATATAAAATGGGTAAAATCATAAAAAACTTATAGAAAAAACCAGTAGAGAAACTTGCGCCTGAAAGAACCTTCTGAAAAGAAATTTTGTATCAGATTTTCTTTCAAAAGACTTCACGTGTCATTCATTGTTTGTTTCTTCAGGTCAGAAACTCACTTGTGACTTAATTCAGATTAGGCAGGTGCCTTCCCAATTTGGACAAAGTAAATATTATCGATCTTTTGGAGGGGGTAGGCTGGATTTCTCACTTTTTGGTGAAATTTCGAAAAGCCCAAGGAGAAATAGAAAGAATACCAAACTTGTAAAGAGCGAAAGGTTATGCTTTGAAGAATAATATATCTGACCAAAAGACTACTTCTGCCTAAGCCTCCATAGCTTTTAACAAAAAACTTTAGGGTTGTTGCTCTACTACGTTTTTTATAGTAATGAAGACTTCCACCCAGAGAGCCAAACCCAAAAGGAGAGATCTTTTTCAGTTCTATTTCAGTTGTCTCATATTTGATCTGAAACTCTTTATCCAAGATGCTTCTAGATAAAGCTTTTGCTATGTACAAATATACTAATTTCAAAGTTATTATAGGTCGAATTTTTGTAGAAAAATTTGATACCAAGACAATTAATTTATTTTTAACTATTTTGTATAGATCTTTCTATATTTAGTATTATTAATGCTTATTTTTGACTGTTTTTTGTAGATCTTTCTGTTTTTAGAAATATATAACAATTTTTAAAATTGTTAGCTGTTTATAGATTGCTCGGGGTCCTGATAGACACTATCAAGATTTTATTTAAATACAATATAGGCAAGTACAGTCAAACCTCCCTATAGTTATACCTAGGGTTCTGCAATTTGATTTGATCTTCAAATATTTGAATCAAATATTTGATCAAATTCAAATTCAAATTTGACTATATTTGATTTTATCAAATTCAAATATTGCCAAATTTGATTTGATTTGACAAATATTTGATTTGATTTGAAAATTACTATTAAAAATTCAAATTCAAATCAAATTCAAATTCAAATATTTGTATCAAATCAAATTTAAATCAGGGTCAATTTGATTTGATCAAATTCAAATTGATCCAATATTTGATTTGATTTAAATTTGAGGAACCCTAGCCATACCCTATATAGCCACACTTTTATTTAAGCACCCAATTTTGTGTGATGGACTCAAACATAGTAAAAAACCTCATTATAGTCACGAATCACTTATAATCACTATCACCATGAAAATTTAATTTTTTAACAATTTTATTTATAAAGAACCCTCATTATAGTCACCAATTTTTAACTAAATACGGATTATAAAATCTAATTGGCCAATTTTCATATTCACATATATTTAAAATTATCTATTAAAGCTTCTTAAAGGTTTAATAGCAAATAACTTTTGATCCAATAATCTGATTTAGATGAAACAACTACAAAAATGTTCGTCCCAATGAGACAATTCTAATAAGCCCTTAATTGTTAAAACTGAATCACACGCTTCTAAGATCGTTAAGGATTTGTATCACTTTACATGTTTAAAAATTGATTAAATTTAAACATCTGAGTGAAAAAGCTTAATAATCTTAGCATTTGTAATTAAATTTGAATGAATTTGAACTCTTTAGAATCATCGCATTAAGTCAAACACTCTAGTAGTTGTTTTATCCAAATTGTGCCACTGAATTAAATTTTTAATAGTATTTCAAATATGCGCAAATATATTACTTATTGGTCTTTGATCAAATGACTATAATGAGGTATTTTATTTATAGTCACACCTCTTTACAATTAGCAAAATAGGGTGTGATGGACTTGGTGATTATAGAGAGGGACAACTATATTTCATCAGAAAAATAAATAAGGTGCAGATCTGCACAAATCTATGATCCTAAAAAATTTTAACAAATTTTGCAATAACTTGTGATCTAGTAGTCAAATTTTAATGATTTTGGTACCATTAGATTGTCTTGATGAGATGGATCGAATGGTACCAAAATCATTGAATTTCAATTACTAGGCACAATAAAATCCTATTTATGTGAATTTTATAAACATTGAACTATCTTGCCAAACAGTGGTCCAAATTTATTATTTTGGTACCATTCGATTCCTCTTGACGAGATGGTTCGAATGGTACCAAAAATGTCAAAATTGAATCACTAGTTAACAAGTTATTCGTAAAAAACAATTTGTGGTACAGTTCTGCGCAGTAATTTAAAAAAAATTAAATTCTGCGCAGAACTGTGCTGCAAATAATTTTTTATGAATAACCTGTTAACCAGTGATCCAATTTTGACATTTTTGGTACCATTCGAACCATTTATCGAGAGGAATCGAATGTAGCAAAATCATTAAATTTGGACCACTAGTTGGCAAGATTATTCAATGTTTATAAAATCCACATAAATAGGATTTCTTGTGTCCTAGTGATTGGAATTTAACGATTATGGTACCATTTGACCCATCTCATTGAGACGAATTGAATAGTACCAAAATCATCAAATTTGGACCACTGGATCACGAGTTATTGCAAAATTTGTTAAAATTTTCCGGGTCGCAGATTTGTGCAGATCTGCGCCTTATTTATTTTCCTGATGTTGTTTTTAATTTTTACTTTATTAATACAATTATATTATTAAAAAGGGATTTTACTTATGCAAAGATTAACTTAAACTAACTTAAAAACTCTCTAATGATTCTAATTGCTTCCTTATATATGTCTAATCTAACCTATATTACTTGTATCAAATATGGATTATACAATCTATTGTTCTTTATTTATTACTTCATAATTACTTCATAATTTATGCGCATCGATTACTTATGCTAGTCGTATTTAAAGTACTTTATTCTGCAAAAATACAGTATACAATTAATATTAATTTTAACTTCCAAAAGTGTACATTATGTAAGGCTACGTGCCCGAGAAATGCATTGTTAAAATAATGCAACCTTGTAATTTCATGCACGAATGATAAAACATTCCATCTTTATTTACTGTATATCACACAAAAATGTAATTCCTAAGAGGGTAATATGATGGCGCAAAAACTTTAATATAAAAGCTAAAATGTATGGCTCTTCACTCATTCGAGTCTAAGACTGTAAATTCAAGATATCTAAGACTATCAAACTAAGGTATTATTTTTTACTATACTATTAAAGAATTGAAACATGATGGGATTTTTGAAGTGCCAAATCGCAGTAATCAAATATAATGTCAAAGTATTGTTAAATATATATATAAATCTGTTTTTTTTTTTTTGGAATGCATTTATTATTTTTGAGTCAGAAAAATCAATTTTATAACTTTATTAGCCACAAAAAAGAGATTTTTAGAGAATTAATCATGTTCAATCACAAATTAATAACGGTTAGCCACAAAGGCTCCAGAATATTAATATTGATCGGCAGCTTCCAAGACCTCAGAACAATGAAAATCGATTTAGCAATACTTTTATAATTCAACAATACAGTGATCTTAATAATGGCACAAATCCTTTCACTAGTATGCAATGTCCATGCCCACCACAACAGGATACCCAATTTTCCACATCACTATTTTCAGGAAATTTATTTACATGAATTTCTATAAATATGATTCTATGTTGTCACTTTCTTTTTTGTTATCAAAATATAAAATAATTCATAAGAACATAAAGCAAATCTATAATCAAGTGTGTAATGATGGTAAAAATAATTGTATAATTAGTTCTAGAAAAAATGATCTTGGTTTAAATTATGTGATCTTCAATATCACTTCAGATACAATACCTCTTGCTAGTCCTGTTTCAGATTATTTTTCAATTATATTTAATCATGTTTATATATATAATGAAACCAATAAGGCAACTCAAATAACATAGCTTTTAATATTCATCCACTTAACAAAGGAAAGTTGATTATGTTTGAGTTTTTTATTAGAACAAGATCGACTTAAGACTCTCTTTCTATAAAAGGATTTGGAATTCAACCTACTAATAGAGAAATATTTGTTGATACTGAAATCAAAGAAATTCAACAAGCTAAATACTTCCAATACTGTTTTATTCTTGAAACCAAAGAATAACACTATATATGATGAAGAAGAAACTTTTGAATTTACTTGCAAATATATATTCCTATTATTATGCTATATTATTCATGCGATATATAAATTAATTTTTATTCTTTTTTTAGTTTTATTCATTATTTCATCATTGTGTGGTTTTTATAGTGCTGCAGTTGGTGTATATATATTTCTTTTTGGAAGTTCAGCTAGCATACTCCACAGACAGAATGAGTCATATCATTATTATTGTTACTTTAACTACATACACATTATGTTCTAAGGCTGGAATGCCTTTTGCTGACAATCCATGTTAATTACCTGAAGGCGCTGTCACCATTGAAGACAGAATTTTAATATTGGAATCTGTACTAAGAAAATACTACAGTATCTAGATACAGATTATTTTGCTGAAATAAATTATATAGTTCAGCAAAATCAAAAATATAAGAAAAAAGTTTAATATAAAAAAAATCGATGAGGAATAATGCTTAAAAAATTTTGATGTCATAGTGTAATATCACGCATTTAAAATTTTTGTTAATAATTTGAATAATAATAAAAAGCGTTTTATTGTTTTATACATTAACGAAATTAATAATAGAATTAACGTTATTTTATTGTTTTTGCTGAATGCTGAAATTTGGAGTCTCAGTATGGAATATAAACTTGCTAAAGTCCACATACACTTTTAAATTTCAAATATGCCCTTAAATCTTACTCTAACTCTAAAAAAAGAACCCAAAATTTAACAATTTCATATTAAAATTTATGATCAGCCAATTTAGCATCAACCGTGACATTTATTCAATGTTTGAAACATAGATAGATCATTTGTTATCATTAAATTCGTTTTTTTATAAACCTTAACCTCTACCTCTAACTTAGATCCCGTTACTATTTAAGAAATAATAAACAAAAGTAGATGGATACATGTCATTTCACTGACAATCAAGTCATCGACACATCGTTTCACCGACAATTACAGCTGGCATTATCTGCATAATAAAATAAAAGCTATTTTTGTATCATAGCAGATCAATATGGTATAGGTGAGCAGATCCGTATAGTATTTAAAATCTAAACTATACTGATCAGCTATACTTCCTAACCCTAACGCTAATATGTATGGATTTAATATTTGGCTCATCAATACTGAACTGATCTGTAAATTACCGAAAATAATGATTGCAAAGTATATGCGATATATTGCATATAAAGTTAATTTTTCAACTGACGGCGAAAATAAAATTACCAAAATTGCATTAATTTTTATTTGCGCATGTATTTTTATTTAAATAAAAGCTATTTAAAATTAATTGCTTCATACATTAAGAGCCTATTTAACTAGTCTATTAACCAAAACCAAAGGACTCATCAATTTCTCTGATAATTTGGTGGGCAATTTGATATTTTGAAGCTTTCTCTTCATCTTTTTCAACGCCAATGCCATCAAGATAACAATTACCAACTTTAAGCATTCCGATATCACTTCCCATATCTGCAGATTTTTGATAATAATCAAATGCAGTATACTCATTTTTTTCAATTCCAATCCCATTTTGGTAGCACAAACCAACATTATACATTCCGTCTGCATTCCCCAAATCTGCTGCTTTTTGGTAGTAATTAAATGCTTCATATTCATTCTTTACAATACCAATCCCTTCTTCATAACAAATGCCAACTTGGAGTATTCCTTGAACATTATCCATGTTGGCAGATTCCTTAAAATACTTGAATGCCTCCTGTTCATCCTTTATAACCCCAATTCCCTGAAGATAACAATTGCCAACCATATTCATTCCGTCAGTATCACCAACATCAGCCGATTTTTTATAATGACAGAATGCCGCATGTAAATCGCTTTTAACGTCGATTCCATCATTATCAACTTGAAGCATTCCACAAGCATCACCCATATTAGCTGATTTTTGAAAATATTCAAACGTTTTATCATCATCCCTTTCAACGCCAATTCCTTCATTATAGCAAACACCAAACGCTTTACATTCATTTTTTTTAACTCCATTTCTATCTTTATCACAGTTTTCAAACTCAAATGTACCATCAACATCTCCCCAATATCCAACTTTGTACATTCTATTGGCATTCCCCATATTAGCTGCTTTTTGATAAAATATGAAAGCTATGTGCTCATCTCTTTCAACACCAATTCCATTTTGATAACAGTGGCCAAGTTGAAACGTTCCTTGAGAATCACCCATATCTGCAGATTTCTTAAAATAATTAAAACTCTCAAGTTCGTTCCTTTCTACACCAATACCATTGAGATAACAATTACCAACATTATATGCACCGCAAGCATTACCCATATCAGCGGATTTTTTATAACATATAAATGCCTTATAATCATCTTTTTTGACTCTGATTCCTTCATAATAACAAATGCCAACTTCCAATATTGCAAGTACATTTCCCATTTCAGCTGCTTTTTCATAAAAATTAAAAGCTGCATGCTTATCTATTTCAACTCCAACCCCATTTTGATAGCAATATCCAACCTGAAATATTCCGAAAACACTACCCAAATCTGCAGATTTTTGATAGTAAATAAATGCATTATGGCCATCTTTTCCGACTCCAATTACATTTTGAAAACAATATCTGACATAGTACGCTCCATTCATATGCTCAATGTCTGCCGCTTTTTTATAATAAAGGAATACCTTATTTTCATCTTGTTCAACCCCAGTTCCGTTTAGATAACAATTATTACCAACATTATATGTTCCACAGACATTACCCATTTCAGAAGATCTTAGATAATAGATGAATGCTACACGTTCATCTTTTTTAACTCCAATTCCTTCATAGTAACAATTGCCAATCATAAATGTTCCATCAACATAACCAGCGTCAGCAGATTTTTTATAATAAATAAATGCTTTGTGGTGATCCTTTTCGACTCCAATTCCGTTGTTATAATAAATACCTACTGTGAACATTCCTTTAGGACTACCCATTTCTGCAGATTTTTGATAATGGATGAACGCTTCATGGTCATTTTTTTCAACACCAATTCCTTCATGATAACAGTTACCAACCATAAGCGTTCCATTGGCACTACCTGCATCAGCTGACTTTTTATAATATTCGAATGCTTTATATTTGTCTTTTCAGTTCCAAATCCATTTTGGTAAGAATATCCAATACTGTACATTCCATTAATATTCCCCATCTCTGCTACTTTCTGATAATAATCGAATGCCTACGTTCATCTCTTGCAATTCCGAATCCATTCTGGTAATAATAACCAACAATATATGCACCATCAGCATTCTCCATATCAGCGGCATTTTGATAATAGATGAATGCCAAATCTTGATTCATTGGAACACCAATTCCATTTTCATAGCAATAACCAACCTGAAAATTCTGCAGGTATTACCCATATCAGCAGATTTTTTATAATATTTAAATGCCATAAGTTCACTCTTTTCAATTCCAATTCCGAAATGATAATGATGACCGACTTTATATGTTCCATCAACACTACCCTTTTCAGACGATTGTTTATAATAAGTAAATGCTTTTCGTTCATCCTTTCCGACGCCAGAGCCTTCTTGGTAACAATTACCAACATTAAACATTCCATTGACATTTCTAGCATCAGCAGATTTTTTTAAACTGCTAAATGCTTTGCGTTTATCTTTTCTAACACCAATTCATTCTCTATAACAAATGCCAAGTTGGGACAATCCATGAGGATTACCCATCCTGGCAGATTTTTTAAAATAATTAAATGCCTTAATTTCGTCCTTTTTAACTCCGATTCCATTTTTATAGCAATCACCAAGTGTAAATATCCCATTAGCATTCTTCATCTCTGCAGAATTTTAATAATAAATAAACGTCTTTTGCTCGTCCTTTTTAACCCCAGTTCCGTTTTGATAACAGCATCCTACGTAATACATTCCATTGGAACTCCCCATATCTGCAGACTTTTGATAATGCTTGAATGCTTTATGCTCATCTTTTTCGGTTCCAATTCCATGTTGATAGCAATTACCAACCATAAACACTCCATTAGCTTTATCAGCATCTGCAGAGCTTTTAAAACAATCGAATGCTTTACGTTCATTTTTTTCGACACCAATACCTTTGCTATAACAATGTCCAACTTGGTACAGTCCATAGGTGTTACCCATATCAACTGATGCTTTATAATATGCAAATGCCTTATGATCATCCTTTTTAACACCAATTCCGTCTTTGTAACAGTTACCAAGCTCAAGTGTTCCAACAGCGCTTCCCATCTCTGCGGATTTTTGAAAATACGCAAATGCCTTATGCTCGTCTTTCTTGACACCAATTCCATCTTTATAATAAATTCCAAGCGCAAATGTTCCATCAGAATCTCCCATCTCTGCAGATTTTTGATAATAAAAAAATGCTTTATCCTCATCCTTTTTGACACCAACTCCGCCCTTATAACAGTTGCCAAGTGCGAATATTCCTTTAGCTTCCCCCATCTCAGCAGATTTTAGGTAGTATTCGAATGCCTTATTATCATCCTTTTCGACTCCAATCCCATACTGATAACAATATGCAACATTATACGTTCCCTCAGCATTCTGCTTGTCACTTGCTTTTTGATAACATCTAAAAGCCTCGCGTACGTCTTTTTTAACACCGATTCTATTTTGGTAGCAATGACCAACTTGAAACATTGCCTGTGCACTACCCATATCTGCAGATTTTTGAAAATAAATAAATGCTTCATTTTCATCTTTCCAAACTCCAACGTCATATATTCCAATAGCGTCCTCCACCTTTGCAAATTGTTGATAATAAATGAATGCTTCGTGTTCATCTTTTTCGACACCAATTCCTTTTTGATAACAGTATCCAACTTTTTGTATATACCGGTTACATTTTTCATATCGGCTGATTTTTTATAATAGATAAATGCTTTACGGTCGTCTTTTCAACACCAGTTCCTTCGCTATAGCATATACTAGCTTGAAACATTCCTTGAGGACTACCCATCTCAGCAGATTTTTGATAATGAATGAATGCCTTATCTTTCTTATCAATTCCTATCCCATTTTGATAACAGTAGCCAACTTTATATGCGCCATAAGCATTACCCTTATCAGCCGATTCTTCATAACAACAGAATGCTCTTAATTCGTCTTTTTCAACTCCGATTCCATCTTTATAACAGTCGCCAAGAGCAGATGTTCCGTTAGTGTCCTTCATTGCATCGGATTTTAGATAATATTTGAATGTTTTATGCTCATCCTTTTCGACACCAATTCCATTTTTATAACAGTTACCAAGTTCAAATATTCCACGAACATTCCCCATATCTGCATATTTTTTATAATAAATGAACGCTTTATGTTCATCTTTTTCAACTCCAACTCCTTTGTCGTAACAATAACCAACTTGAAACATTCCATTTACATCCACATCAGAAGATTTGCGATAATATAAGAAGGCTTTACATTCATCTTTTTCGATGCCAATCCCATTTAGGTAACAATTACCGACACCATACATTCCAAGAAAATATCCCAAATCAGCACATTTTTTATAGCAAATAAATGCTTTTTGTGCGTTTTTTAGGACATCGCCTTTTCCGTATTGGTGATCATGGCCCAGGTGATAAAGCTTTTCAGGACGGTTTCCCGTCCTAGCAAGCATATATTTGTCGAAATTTATTTGTTTTTGCATTGATAAATACGTTTTATTAAAATGCGTTAAGAAAAAATTTTTTTGTGATTGTTTTTTTCAGAACTAAGCGTTATTTATGCAAATCAGGTATCATGCGTAACCCGTGACACAAGGGTGTTTATTTTCCATTTTGAGAAATCACGTTTAAATTTGGTGTATCAATAATAATGACGATCGACTCTGCGGATTTTTACAATTCAAATATGTCACCTGAATTTGAATGTGATGTTCTGATATCTAAAAATAGATTAACCAATAAAATTATAAAGTCAAAGTCACGAGTATCTGCATGACCAATCAGATTAGTGCAGATCAATACATAAGCAATATAATACAAACTTTTACAAGTGACATATTACTTCATATGTACTATATACTTTGATTTTATAAATTGAACACTTCGTTTATATTTTATTTAATCCAGGCCAGACTAGTTATACGGGTCGATAAAAAAATAGTGGGCCGGGGTCGATCCTAAAAAAGCTCAGGCCAGTCAACAGGGCTGACCTTTTGCTAGTGTAATTTTTTCTGAGCAAAATTAGTCAATATATCTATACTAAACATGAAAAGTCCATCAGGTAGTTTCTTGTCGAACTCTTGTGATATTAACCAATTTAATTATTATTCTTTTTATTCTTGAGAAACTTTCAGCACATTAGTATTTTATGTTGATTGATTGTCTATGCCACTGAACATTTCTAATTCTTATATTATTTGCTATTTGCCAATTTATCGCCTAAATAAACTAACTTCTCTTACATTATTATAAATGACTAGCTGATTTTTATTCAATTTCTAGGCTGAAAATATATCTAGAAGAGAAATAATTCTAATACTTCTCTTATCAACCGGCCCAGGCCGCAAAGTGCAGGCTAATGATTAACCTGCCCCAGCCGTTAGGCTGGGGTTGACCTGTATCTCTAGGCCAGACCAATTAAATCTGGTGGTTTACATTATATCCTTCTTGCAAAAGAGAGGGCTGGATGGAGTTTATTATAAAAATTTTTTCACAATATTATAAAAGTTTTCAAAATTTTCTGCATATACAGTAAGTGGGAAAAATGGAGAAGGCAGAAAAGGGTAATATAAACCACTGAATTAAATTGGTCTGTCCTTATATCTGTCTATCAAATAATTCTTTACAGTACAATCTTAGCTATTTTAATACAGAAGTATGTTATAGCCTATATTGCAACATTCTACAATTCTAAATAACTTTATAGTAATGTATCATTTGCAAAAGTTTGTTAATAATATTATTTATATATTGATTTGCATTTATCGAATTGGTCATGCAGATACTCGTAACTTTGTTTGATAATTTTATTGGTTAATCTATTTTTAGATATCATAAACATCACATTTAAATTTAAATAATTTGTAAAAATCGGCTGCAAAGTCATAGAAAGCTTCATGTGATTGGCTAATTATAAATAGTTATTGTTATTGTTATACCAAATTTTAAACATGATTTCTCAAAATAAAAAACACTCTTGTGTCATGGATTACAGATTGATATTACATGACTTAAGACTAAAGAATTGGTATCGAAACTAGGGTGTCCAGGATTATGCGATGCGATGAAGAGGATTCTGAATATACATAGATAGGTTAGGTACAGTGTATAAAATAGCATGATAAAAATTCGGATCTACTGTTTTTTATATTGCATATACCAGTATTTTAAAATTGGGCTGGTGCAACAAACGGTGCATGATCCGGAATTTTTTGAAGTAACTGGTGCATGCATCTATGTGCCCCAATGATCTGATGATCATTTTCTACTAATGCAGGTTATTTTTTTTGTACCGGTATTTTTTTATATAACAGTTCATGTACCGGTAAATTAAAATTTCTATTTTAAACACTAGTCAGGTATGAGTTTGCTTATTTTTGAGGTTTTGTATACAGATCTTTTCTATTTATAGTAATTTTTTACTTATTTTTGAAGTTTTTAAAGATCTTTCCTTTTTAGTAACCTTATAATTAATCTGACCTATTATTTATATTTCGGGGGGTCGTCTAAAGCCAGGTGCGTTCACGTGATAGAAAGCCAATCAAATCGTAAAATTTGATCTTTACGGATTAGCCCTACGAGACAAAAACAAAGAAAAAAAGTGAAAAATGCCGAAAATACAAAAAACGAGTATCTAAACCTGTCTAGGAGCATTAAGAAAAAATGTCGGGAAGACAATTTTACTTATAAGCCAAGCTCTAACTCTAACCCCTAACTAACTCTTACACTATTTTAATTAAATAATCAAAAACATATAAACGCACCTGGCTTTAGCCATCCCCTATTTCGGGATATAATAAATGCAAAATAAATTTAAAATTATGCAAATTATCTAAATAGATTACACTATATATACTATTCTCAGAATTATTTGGATATTAAATAAAAATTGCTACAACCTTGCTCGTATTATTAGTTCGATCATTTTCTATATCAGAACTTTCAAAATTCTTTTTTGCATTTGCTATCATATGGGTCTTTGCCTTGAAAATCACATTCTGACATTTCTGATTAGGCTAATTCAGACAGATTCCAACCCGCATACCAATTTATGTTTATATATAAATCAATCTTGGCTTTATTAATTTGATAGTTTATCGAATAAACTATCAAATCAATAAAGGTAAAGAATGATTACATATAAATACAAATTGGTATATGGGTTGAAATTTGTCTAAATTAGCCCAATCAGAAATGTTAGAACATTATTTTTAAGGCAAAGACCCCATATCTCAAAAATCATAACTACCAATTATATTTAAAACATGTACCATAAATGCTTCTTTTTGCTTAATTATGCAGAGTATATGTGATACAAAAAAATAGTCAATTATGTGCATAGCCTGGACACCTAATTGAAACCAACAACAAAACTATGACCATGGTACTATGTGATACCAGATTATGTGATCAACAAGATAACCAATAAATGGAAATTTGCAATATTGTAACTTTTATTAATATTATATGACAGCAGTATATACCAACCAACACATGTTCACTGGGTTACAGGCTACATATAGTTATACAAACAAGCCATCTAGAAATCACACCATAAATATTATAACTACAAACCTTACAAACTCTGTTCCAGAAATTCAGAAAAATTTTTTTGCCCTACCCAAACTCTCCACAAATTAGAGTTACTGCAAAAGAACAAGTACCTGATTCTGCCAGTTTGATCAGCTAGTCTGCTATAGCAGGCAGGAAACCACTGGCTAAATAAATTAAACCTGTTCAATAACTACCTGGTCTGTTACTGTGATTCCAATGCAATTACTATTGCTGATCCTTTGTGCAATCAACGTTTCAGTTTCTATTATCAAATACTATGCTTTTTCTTTTTACAATAAAATTATTTCTAGCTCCAAGCCCAGCCAGTTAACCCCAAACCTAAAGTGCATACAAATGTTTTTCGTATTTGTAAATAATGAGCATAAGTACACACTTAGTTCTAAAAAAAAACAATCACAACAAAAACTTCTTTTGATTATTGAACCCATTATTAACTCTAAAATTATCTTAGTCAAAATTTGTAGTATAATCTATAATTCCTTGTTAAACTTATTTTAATATATTTAACAACAAAGAGAAATAAATTTCGCCAATTATATGTTTGCTAGAATGTGAAATCATTCTAAAAGCTTTATCATTTGGGCTATAATAATCAAACTAGAAAAACGAAGTCCTTACTTGCTATAAAAAATGTACCAATTTAGAGTTAATACCTCTATCAGAATATATTTTTATATCTGGACTAATTCAGTTTTATTATAGTATAAATCCAGATTTAAATTTAAATCTGGATTTATTTATATCCAGATATAAAAATACTATATCACATTATATCACATGATATAGTATATATCTGAATATATAAATTTGAATAGAGGTGCTTACTCTATATGTGTGATTCTCAAGAAATATTTCAAGTTGGCCACTATTATCAAAATGGAATTGGCGTTGGAGAAAGAGCGCAAAGCTTTCATTTATTATCAAAAAGCAGCTGATATAGTAATGCCAATGGAATATACAATCTAGAGGTTAGTAAAACTATGAAGGAAACAACTTAATAGTTACACAAGTTAATTATTTGTCATTCATATGTAAATTATATGATTTTTATATATATTGCTTCAATCAATCAAAGCCTTATATAACAAACCTTTTTTTTTAAATAACCTACCTGCCAAGATTTTTTTTTAAAACTCAAAATATATATAAGTAACTAACTAAATATTTAAAAATTTTATAACTGTTTTTTAATGTTAAAAATTGAATTATATACCTATATACAATTATTATAGAAAAATTGGCACAAAGGTAAGATAAATATATGAGTAGACTATTGCATAAACTATACATGTACTGAAAAAAGATCAAAACAACACTTAGTTCAAAGAAACTAACAAGACATTCATACTAATTGATTAAAGTCTTTTTTATGACTATTCAAATCTGTCATGATCCAGGTAAAACAAATGAATTTATTCAGACAGCAAATAATAATATATTGGTTGCCCAAAGTCTAATTTGCTGGTCTATTTTTGTATACCAATTAAAGTAATTTGTAATTTTAAATTTACTCTAATTCTATTTCTGGAAGTTAAACGCATGGCCCTCAGAAAACAATACAACTATAAATAAGTAGAAATAATAATGTATTAATAGTTGTATTAAAATATTTAAGGTATAAGTAAATAGATTCTTTTGACAAATTAATTAATATTCAAAAGATCGGTGAAGGGAGATAGCTTGGTGTTTTCAGTAAGAGATTATAGTAGATCAGTAATAGTATAGTATAGAGTAAAAATATCTATTTTAAAACTATATATATAGCACCAGTATAGCACCGAATCAAATTCTAAAATTATTATTTTACATTCCTATACCATAAGATTCTGATTACCCATACTATAATAATTTATGCAATTTAGTTAAGCAACTTCAGCAACGTAGTTAGATGGAAAAGAGTAGGTTAGCAACTTCAGTGACGTTGTTAGATAGTAAAGGAGTAGTTTTATGTGAAAAAGAATTCTACAATAGTAGTCTTTTATTTACTATACTCAAGTACGAATTAAGGAATCTACAATAATTAAATACAGGGGTTTTTTAAATAACAGTATAAACAATATTTACCATCTTCCTTATTTTTCATTATAGCCAACTTTACATTTATATCTATTGAAATTGATTGCTGCTTTCTTCAGAAAAAATGCCTTTTCAAGATTTTTGGTGCAAACAAAGAAATTAAATTAAAAAACCAACCAGAAGCAAAATAATAGCTTTTGGCTAGTTTTTACTGAGTTGTTGAGAGTTAATCAATTCCAAAAAAAACTCAGCTTACTCTTACTCTGGAAACTTTGAAAGCCTAAATTAAAAAATAATAAATATAGTTATTTCTAAACTCTAAAACTTGGAATCTCCTATTATTAAAACCAGTTAAATAGTCTTTTACCTTATTAAAATCTCTGATGCCAGTAGTTATCTTATCTGCTTTTTGGTGAGCAAAATCCTATATTAAAAAAACTCTTCAAATTTTTAATTTTGCTTTGAGCAAAAAAACCTTAACTATACGAGAAAAATTGCCAACAGGAAAAAATACTGGTTATGACAACTCTTAAATTCAAATGAATCTTTTAATTCATTTTTTTCTACAGTTTCTCAAACAAAAATATTTTCAAAATAAAGATTATTAAAATAAATTTGTGTTTTTTGTTTTTGTTTTTGGGTTTTTTAGCATCTTTCTAATTAGTACTTCCTGCCAAAAAATAAAATTATCATGCAATATTCAAACTATTATCAATTATTCTCCCAATTTAGTAATATATGATAAACATTATTAAATGAAAAATAAAAATTGTTATCAAAATACCTCTCAATTCATCTTTAGTATTTGTACTTGGACAATTAATTGATTTTCTTTCAGTTCATTTTCAAAGAATCGCATTTCATTCAATAGCTTTATTGTATTTGTTTTCTAGATCTTGTAATGAACTTTTTGCAGCAAGTAAATATAAAGAGAATTTGATTAAACACCTGAGATTTATATATAGCAATAATTCAAATTTAGTAAATCAAGAAATTAACCTTTCATTCATTCAAGATCATCGTTGTTGAGTTCTAACTCTCCTGTTTTAATAATAAACTTGTCTTTAAAGGATTGCAATGTGATATACAGCAATGCCACAATAACACAATACTGTTTTTCATAATTAACTCTCAATGATCTCAATTATTCTTAGAAAATCAGTATTTAATTTCTGTAAACAAGAAAACATATCCAATTTTTATATAAACCTACCAGACAATATAAATAGAATACAGCAACAACTTGTCTTGAATCAGCAACTGATTAATATTGCTAAAAGCTCATTAGTATAGCACAGCGAATTTTTTTATTATATATCGGATGATTGTTACACAAAATAATTAAGACATTTTTATTGATTATGTATTATAATAAGTTGTCCCCCATAGTTTTACTAACCCCTAGGTACAATGTAGGATATTGGGGAGATGTTAATGGAACATTTGAGCTTGGAAACTGTTATAAAGATGGAAATGGATTGAAAAAAATAAATGTAAAGCATTTAATTGTTTTCAAAAATCTGCTGATATGGGTGGAATGCTTCAAGTCAGTGTTTGCTATAATGAAGGAATTAGCATTGAAAAGGATGAAGATAAAGCGTTTAAATATTTTCAAAAATCAGCTGATATGGGCAATGCTTGTGGAATGCTTCAAGTTAGTGTTTGCTATAATAATGGAATCGGCGTTGAAAATTATGAACATATGGCATTTTGTTATTATAAAAAATTGGCTGATGCTCAGGGAATTGGGTTATAAAGGATGAATACGAGGTATTCAAGTATTTTAAGGCATCTGCCAACATGGATAATTTTCAAGAAATACTCCAAGCTTGCATTTGTTATGATGAAGGGATTGGTGTTGAAAAGAATGAATATGAGACATTTAATTACTACCAAAAAGCAGCAGATTTGGGAGAATGCATACGGAATATATAATGTTGGTTTGTGCTACTAAATGAGATTGGTATTGAAAAAAATGAGCATACTGCATTAGATTATTATCAAAAATCTGCAAATATGGGAAGTGACATCGGAATGCTTAAAGTTAGTAATTGTTATCTTGATGGAATCAGCATTGAAAAAGATGAAGAGAAAGCTTCAAAATATCAATTGCTCACCAAATATCAAAAAAATTGATGAGTCCTTTGGTTTTGGTCTAATTGACTAGATAATTAGGCTTTTGTACGAAGCGATTAATTTTAAATAGCTTTATATAAATAAAATACATTTAAATAAAAATCAATGTTGTAATTTTGGTAATTTTATTTTTCGCCGTCCGTTGAAATAATTAACTTTATATGCAATATATCGCATATACTTTGCAATCATTCATTTTTGGTAATTTTATAGATATTTCACAGTGATCAGCATTAGGGTTAGGAATTATAGCTAATTAGTATAGTATAGATTTAAATTTGGCCTATACCCAGTGTTGGGCTGGACATTGGACATGAACATTGGACCACCATGTCCAGTCCAGTCCAATCCATTGGACCAGAGGGGGTTGGCATTGGACATTGTATAACATTAAATTAGTGCATAATCATGTGACAATTGGCCAATCAAATTATAAATTTTGTACTATTATACTTGATTTATTATAATATACTTTTGATGCAAAGATAAAATTCAAATAATTTAACAATTTAAAGATTAATTATAGTTACTACCATAAATAAGCTACCTTTTTAGGACGATTTTGGACACAAAAAATTCAAGATAGCTTAATTTCAGATATAATCAATTTTTGGTCAATCACCAATAGTTATTACATAGTAAAATCTAAGTTCTACTATGTAAATTGATTATTAGCACTTAAGTAAACTTGTTTGGGAACTACACTACACATATTCTAAAAGTTTTATCAAAATAGGAGCACTTTTTATTATTATTTGACTTTTAATTTTTATATTCAATGAAGATATTTTGTAATAAAAGTTAATCTCTTTGTTGAATGTAAAAATTAAAAGTTAATTAATAAAAAGTTCTCCAATTTTGTTATAAATTTCAGAGTATACGTATTTTAATCTCCTGAATAAGTTTACTTACCAATAAGCAGCTTTAATTGATTCTTTGTAAAGTTTGGACTTTACTATGTAGTAACTTTTATCAATCATGGGTAGCTTATTTTTGAGTTAAGATGTTTTTGAAGTAGCTTATTTTTGAAGGTAGCTTATTTGGGCAATATACAGTATAAAAACTACCATTTTTTGTAATTGTAATAGAATTAGCTTAATTAATAGTAATAATAATTATTATAAAATTACTACATAGATGTATATAGTAGAACACAATCTAAGTTTAACAATTCAGATTGATCCTTCAATCCAAATAAATTTAGATATCCTGATTAGAGATTTTTAATCAGATTGGTCAAAGAACTTGAATAACAAATCTAAGAATATGCTTAAATGCTAACTTTAAGTATGCATAATCTAATGCAATTCAATCTGACTTTGATAAATCCAGATGGTCTATCAAAAATAGAATTAAAGCATTATATTATAACTTTGGTATAACTTATTGATAATTGTTAATTCTAAAATTATATATTAAATAGACTTTTATTGCTCAGGTTTATATAGAATTCTATTGCAACTTATACTAATTTAGAATTAATTTAAATTCTTTTATTATATAGATTTAAATAGAATTTTGTTGTAGCTTATATAATAAATAATTTTAGAAATTTTAGTAAATAGTTGGACATATTGGACCTGGACTATGTCCAAGCATATGTCCAATGTCCAGTCCAGTCCATTCATGTTAAAATTAGATGGACATATGTCCAATGCCAACACTGCCTATACCATACGTATACCATATTGATCTGCTATAATTTCTTATGATATAAAAATAGCTTTTATTATTTTTATTATATGGATAATGTTGAATTAATAACTTAACCGGATCGGGCAAAAATCATTCGGCAAATTTTGAAACGATATGTCGATGACTTGATTTTCGGTGAAATGACACATACTGTATCCATCTGTTTTTGGTAACGGGGTCTAAGTTAGAAGTAGAGGTTAAGGTTTATAAAAAACAATGAATCTAATGATAACAAATGATTCTATGTTTCAAACATTGTTAGAGGTAGAGGTTAAGGTTTATAAAAAAAATGAATCTAATGATAACAAATGATTCTATCTATATTTCAAACATCGCAATAAATGTCGCAGTTGATGCTAAATCAGCTGATCATAAATTTTGATATGAAATTTTTAAATTTTTCGGGTGTTTTATCATTCTTTTTTTTAGGATTAGAGTAAGACTTAAGGGTATATTTGATATTTAAAGAGCGTATGTGGACTTTAGCAAGCTTATATTCCAAATTGAAACCCCAAATTACAACATCAGCAACAACAATAAAATAACGTTAATTCTATTATTAATTTTTGTTAATGCATAAACAATAAAACGCTTTTCATTATTATTCAAATTATTAATCAAAAATTTTAAATGTGTAATATTACTATGACATTCAAAATCTTTTATTTTATATTAAACTTTTTCTTATATTTTTGATTTTGTTGAACTATATAATTTAATTCAGCAAAAAAATCTGTATCTAGATAATATTTTCTTAGAACAGATTCCAATATTAAAACTCTGTCTTCAATAGTGGCACCTTTAGGTAATTCACATGGATTGTCAGCAAAAGGTATTCCAGCCTTAGAAACATAATGTGTAGCCATCTCAATTTCAAAATTTTTGCGCAAATTTAAGCAACACATATATTTTTGGGTGAGGCCCCTGTAGTTAAATTAACAATAGTAAATGATATGTCACATTTGTCTGTGGAGTATGCTAGCTTACGAGATAATCACGTACCAAGGCAAAAGCTTTGAACTTCCAAAAAGTAATGTATATGCCCCAGCTGCAGCACTATAAAAACTACCTAATGATGCAATAATGAATAAAACTGAAAAAATAAAAAATAATTTATAAAATCGCATGAATAATATAGCATGAATATGTAAATATCTTAATAATAGGAATATATATTTACAAGTAAGTTCAAAAGTTTCTTCTTCATCATATATAGTGTTATTCTTTGGTTTCAATAATAAAACAGTATTGGAAGTATTTTCAGCTTGTTGAATCTCTTTGATTTTAGTATCAACAAATACTTCTCTATTGGTAGGTTGAATTCCAAATCCTTTTATAAAAAGAGAGTCGTATTTTGCCCTTGTTCTAATAGAAAGCTCAAGCATAGTCAACTTTCCTTTGTTAAATGGATGAATATTAAAAGCTACATTATTTTGAGTTGTCTTACTGGTTTCATTATATACATAAACACGATTAAACATAATTGAAAAATAATCCGAAACAGGACTAGCAAGAGGTGAAGTATCCGAAATGATATTGAAAATTACATAATTTAAACCAAGGTCATTGTTTCTAGATCTAATTATACAATTATTCCCAGCATCATTACACACTTGATTAGATCTGTTCTGAAATGGTGAAAATGTCCAACACTGTGTAGAAACATTTGAAATGATATGATTGTTGCATGATCTAAAAGTACTAGAACTAGTGAAATCATAACACGTAATGTTAGCAATATTGAGACGTGAACCAGAAGACTTATAAAATTCAGTAGAGTTATTATAAAAACTTGTTGAAGTATTATAAAATTCAGTAAAGCTAAAATTTGAATCTACGTTTTAAATATCAAAACAGTAAAAATTTATTTAAGATAACATAATATAGAAAATGAAAAGTACTTACATGAACGACACAAAGAAAAGGCTAATATTGATTATATAACTCATATTAATCCCTGAAATATGATGCTTAACTATGTACAAAAGAGTGGAATGAAACATACCGGGAAAGATTATAATAAGACCAATAAAGCATAAATGAAGTAATAAATAACAATATGAATAATGCTCTTAATAGCATGAAAATACTTGGTTCATTTTTATGAAAGTGATCTAAAGAAAACATTTTTATAAACCTGAGGAATTGACCGTTAGAAAAGAACTTTTATAAGAATTAGGACTAAAGAGGCAACAATAAGAGTTGAATAAATGGATATTTTTTAAGAGTTGATGAAAACGACTCAACTAAATTTAAAGTCTTCTTTACAGCCTTACTTATCACTTCCATATTGAGGTCAGATTCTCTGAATACCTGTAATGGATACTTAATAAATAATCGCGTGTTATTGTCATCCTCGAATGACAATGAATGAAATCCGGATTTTACATGGCCAATAGATTAGATAATTCATGATCTTATCCTTGAATTTCGTAATTTAGTATTCATCGCCTTTAATTGTGTATTCCTTCTTAGCCGTGTATATTCACAGATCCCACCTCTACCTCCATATCCATATTGTATCAGTGCTGCTCGTAGATAATCATTTCATCGACATTTTGATTTGCAGACAATCAATTTATAATCTTTAGACAAGATTTTCTTATAGGAATATTAAAGTAAACTATATTTCTCAAATACGTATCATGATTATCTGTGAGGCTTTTAGCCAACTCTGTTATTTTTTACCTTACCAAATTTTATGAAATCAATATAAGCAAAAAAAATCATGATGATGTGAAAGATCACTATGAAGTAACTATAGATCATAATAATACGAATAAATGTACTGTGAAAAAAGTGAAGAAGAACAAACATCTGTCCGAGTCAAAAAATAAGGGATTTCAGTGGAAAGAGCAAGTAGAAAAAATTTTTGCAACTCTCCAAAATACTAAATTTTTAGTTATCGCTTATATTTGGAGATTTATATTGATTGTTTTATTTCTTATATATGTTTATATATATGCAAATTCAAAAATTGAGACAGTAACTGTGTTAGTTACTGATGTTATTATTGGTTATATTTTTATTAACGTGTCTTTAGGGATGTCTGTAAGTATTATTTTTAATTTAACTTAATTGGATTACAATCCTTATTTATGATTTTATGACCCTTACATTTTTTTTTTTAGTTAGAACTTCATGATCGAATTATTCATATTATTCTTCTCACATATGTTGGGTTGCTTACAAGTTTTTCTTTTTATATTCCAATTTTATTTTTAGTTTTAGATCAAAAAGATAAACTTATACATTTATTCATGTTTGTTGTTATATTTATGCTTGACTTTATAGTTTGTTTATTTGCACTTGGAACATGTGTTAGACGTAAATATGGGCTAGAGGAACCGAATATTAGTAATATTAAACATGATGAATTAGTTATTAAAAATTATCATACCTCTATCATGATTAAAGGTTCAATAGAAGAATTAAAAAGTAAGTTGAACTTTTCATTTTGATTTAATGTTAAGTACTATAATAATGTTCTTATTTCCATATTTAAATTTGCTCGTTATAGATGCGTATACTTATTATAAAGTTTCATTATATGGTGCACATCTCATACTATCTGTTGGTTGTCTCTTTACTATTAAATGGTGCTTACTAACTATTAGTAGAATTGTTGATCTAACCATATTTTATAATGCTATTCCTTGGTCATTGCTATTTCCAATATGCACTTTCTTTACAATTTTTATTGGAGTAAGTAACATACTGTATAATTAATTATAAAAGTTCTTATTTTTTGATATATATTGTGCAACATTATTTTACACTTTATATATTTCCATTTTAAGGCGAGAACATTATCAAAGAAAGCAATTTTTTTTTATATTATTACCATAACATTTCAAATACTATACTTATTACAAACATTATTATCATGTCATTTTTCATTTATTGAATGTAACAAATCTGCATTACCAAAAAACGCACAGAAAGGATTCGAGATTTTATCAGCAGAGCATTATGGATTGTTTATTTTAAGTCAGTTAGCAAATTGTTGATTATTATTATTATTATTATTATATATTAAATTTAAAATTTTTAATCTATTTAAATTAACAGGTTCAATAGATTTAGTTTCATTATTCATTACAGTAATAGTGCTCTTATTTCTGATTTATTGGCGGTGGAAAGTAGCTTCATCAAATGAAACATTGTATGAACTTAAAATGCATCGTAAGTTTTGGTTTTCAATTTAAATTTAAAATAATGATAACCTGTTATCTAAAAACAAATTGATTTATTTATAGTTGTATATGTCCCAGCTGATGAACTTATATATCATAACTGCAAAGATTATCTTGAGAAAGATCTTAAGAAACACATAAAAAGTCCATTTTTAATGCACAACCCTTATGAAAAAGATGATGAACAACAATAAAACTGACATTAGTAGGTTAATTTAATATTATTCAGATTATAGTTTTTTTAAGAAATTTATTTTCTTAGAATTTATCACATTCTAAAAAAAAATTGTATTTTTTGTAAAAAATTTATTATTACTATTACTATTTGCATTGCTATTGTAATAAAAAAGCTCAACTAAGTTGTTATTATGTTAAATTTTCATTTTTCTTTTTTGTTGGCTGATATTTTATTTTATTATAAGATTAGACGGGACACCACCGGTGCCCTACTTTTTCTTCTATTGATCAATGTGGTTGAGTATGTGTACGTTTGAATTACTGTGATTTCTGCTATAATTTATTGAAAAATTCTCTTACAGAACTTGCTTGACACGTAGTGTGTGTGGTTAATGTTGAGTTAGTTTTCATCTGGATTATCACGAAATTTATTGAGTTACTGATCGAAAAGATGGCGAAGCAGGACATAAGTGCCTCACAAGGCCTGAGTAAGGGGCGGATCACGAGCCGGGTGCATCAAAGGTAGGGAGACATGCGGAAATCATGAGATTCCAAATAGAGATTCGGAGACAGGTGAGTATGATATAAAATCAATTTTCGCAAATGGTAACTATAGGATCTGGGCAGGATCGATACAAGATGAAGCAAGTACAAGTAGAAAGAAAGCAACTATGCCAGGAGAAGTCAATTCTGTGGCGAGAAAAGAACATAATCGCAACCCGATCCCACCCACCTGACATTTTCATAATAATTGCCAAATTCTATTAGTCACGTTTCAATTTAACGCCGGCTTGCATTATGCAGGCGGGAAACCCGGCCAATGACATACATCACAGAATCAACTGCTTACGGTGATGCCCGGCGCAACCTCGGTTGCTATTTTTGGGAGAATATCTGTTTCAGTTTCAATTATGCATAAATCATGTCTACATTCGCAAAATCAATAAAGTATTATCCCGGTATATTAGACCGGATTATTCAAAAATTGAATCGTGATGCAATACTTTTCGATTAAATAAATTGTAGTAGGCTATTAAACCTTTGTGATAAAAACAAGCTATTAGATTCATGATGTTTACTGTACCCGCGTGCTTTAGTTCCATTTTATTCGCGTTAAATTAATCGGTGCATATAAAGATCAGTGTAACAGGATAAGCTATTCGAACAAAATATACTGAAATCTGATGGTCCCAACTTGGCTAATCGTACTGGTCCTGCGCAGCTATCTTATGACTTTAACATTGGATGAGATAACGTGAACTTTTATATCATATTGCATGAATGACTAATATCGTAACAGGACGTAGTCGATGAATTAATAATCAATGTGTGAAAATTAAATTGCGAAAATCAAGGATGCATGAACGATCAGTCATTTTTATTCACATCCTCAATTGATATCTATGTTTTTTTAAAAATGATGTTTGATTAACTGAGATACAGATAACTTTAATAACATGCGTCAATGAGTCTTATGCTGTGTATCGTCAAATTAGTAAGGTTTAACTGAATTTTACGTTATTTCACGGTAGAAGACTTAATAATTTCAACGCAAACTAATACAACCTTACAGTAATTCATGATACAGATTAATGCAAATTCAACCTTAACTATATAATATGTCGACTCACAACATAATTTCGATGCAAACTAACTCAACCATATAGGAAATATAAGGCAATTTCATTGCAAACTACCTCTAATCGATACTGCAGTAGCCAAAATGGTATGTTTTTATAGCCGAATTTTTTTACAGCAATCCATGGTAGAAATCAAATAATTTTAGCTTTATAAAAAACTAAATATACAGGCCAGGTTAAGCTGTAAACTTTTCTAGCATTAAATAAAAATAAAGAGACTCGATAATAATTTGTTATTTTTTTTAAGTATACAAAATTATAGTTTTTTTTTTATTAATATCAAAATATAAATTTTTAGTAATCATAAAAAATTTCAATTTATTTTTGGGAATCCTAAATAGGCATTTTTCAAAAATCAATTTGTCTTTTTGTTTAGCGAGAGCACTAGGGTTTCATTATTAACAAAGATTTTCAGTAATCTTTTTTTTTTTTTTAATCATTTGAGGTTTCTTCTTTCGTCATTGTGCAAAAAAAACTATAATCATGTTAGTAAGTAAGTTATGTATCAGAATTTTTACAGTAACTCATACTAGAAATTACAATATTTCTAATGCAAACCAATTTGACTTTAACAACATACTGCAGTTACTGAATAGCGAATAAATTCTACAACAGATTTTTTATAGTAATACAATTGAATCACAATAATTTCAACGCAAATTAACAAACGCTTGTGGAGCATAGCAGAAGTTCGTTTTGATTGGCTGTTATTAGGATAAATATAATTGGTGACGATCTTTTTTTATATAGTCAATTGTAATTTTTAAAGTACTTTTAATAGTAAAAATCGTCATGTAATATGAAACTTTTTTTTTGCAATACAAAACGTAACAACCAACTTTAGTTGTTGGTAGTTTACCTTCAAACTTTTTGTTTTTTAACCTGAGATGCAATAAGATGCAGTAGTTCCAAAAACTAGATGAGAGGTGAATGTTTTGAAAGGTCGGAAGGTAGTTCGGCGGTAGTTGAAATTGAAAGACTCTGCTTCAACTAGTTTGTTTGTGTTTTTTTACGAAAAGTATAATTTTAAACTATTATTCTAAACCATATTTTAATATTTTTGATTATAATTTATTTAGTACAAGTATAGTTTGTGAATATGACATTTATAACACAATAAGTGATAGTAATAGTAGTGTTAGGAATGGTCGCGTACGCGTTATTTAGTAGATGTTTATATGTATTTATTGTGAAAAAAATAACGAAACCCTTGTAAAATTCAAATTAAAGTTGTTAATACAAAACTGAATTAGTATATTGTAAATTTATAATATGTCTTTAGAGTGTATTGACAAATTTTTTAAAAGTTTGAGAGTTATAAAATTTTTGTCCGGTACTCTATCCGGGGTATGATTGACATTTTTTCTGGGGTATCTTAACAACCAATCAAAACGAACTTTTGCTATGCTCTCCTGTGGTAAACCAAATTTATATAATAGTGTTTAGTAAGTTTTGTAACAGAATTTCTAATGCAAATTAACTTAACCAGATACCATAACCACTGGAATACAAAGTTATTTTCAGTAAGTTATGATGTAAATTATGATTATTCTACTACAAGCTAATTCAACCTTAACTACATAGAAATCACAATTATCTTAAAACAAACTAGCTCAACCTTAATCATATACCGTGGTCACCTGGATAGTAATTAAGTTCTGTAGCAGAATTTTTATGGCAACTAATGATAAAGATCAAGTCACCTATAGCGCTCTTTCCATTACAATTCATTGAAACCTCATAACAGATATCCGTCTTAATTTTTCTTAGTAGTTATCACCAGTAGGTCTGTTTTTCGCTCACTCTTCTGTTATGATAATACTTTATTTGCTAATTTTTTTCTGGACATATTTAATTGAATTTATTTTCAGCACCTTTGGCTAGCCAGCATTCTTCTAGCCACATGATTGGTCATATTTATTCTTTTTAATCAAAGTATTTTAAACAATTTATTTACCTCTTTTTACCTTTTTATTTGCACTAATCTATTTAACTTTTGCTAATATATTTAGTTCGAAAATTAATAACATTTGAAATTGTGCATGGGTGTTATTATTTTTTTGAAAATTATTTTTGAAATATGAATTTTTGGCCTTATCAAAGTTGTAAGGGCACCAGCGGCACCCCATTTAAATTTGTATATTATAAGAATCTGCTCTGCTTTATGTCCTCTTTAGGCCAGACCAATTTAATTCGGTGGTTTACATTACCCCCCTTCTTCTGCCTTCCCCTATTTTCCCCCACTATATATGCGGAAGATTTCGGAAAACTTTTATAATATTGTCACGGTTAAAAATTTTAACCCGTGACTTAATTGCAAATTAGTAACACCTGAAGATTCCTGTGACCCAAGCCATCTGAAATTACAAGGGTGCTAAGTTGTGGCGGAGGCTTAGAGATACCCGATGTATGAACTGGTTATTATTGGCTCCTGGATGTGGAATTGTGTGCAACTTTGTGAACAACTTGTAGGCAGAATTGTGAGCAATATTGTGAGCAATATTGTGAGCGAAATTGTGGGAAAATAATAAGGTTGTAAAATTATGTAATAAATGTAGCGAAGTAGTTCTTAATAATTGAAAATGTATTTAAAGCCCAAGTTTTCCCCTTAATAAAGTTGAGAATTGAAAAATCAAGAAAAATCTTAGACTCCTGAATACGAATTAATAAAAAACTGTCCTTTAAAAATAAACTAATTTAAGTTGTGACTGGAGCTAAACTGTGCGATCATGCACATTGCTCTCCCAACCAGTCGTAACAATATCGTGGATTATTTCGGAAAAATTTTTATAATAAACTCCCTCCAGCCCCAGCCCCCCCTTTTGTGAGAAGGATGTAATGTAAACCGAATTTGGTCATGCCTTATTTGGAAATTGATCATCCACATAATAAAAGATTATTCTAGAATCGTTTTTCTGTAATTGCTGTGAAACAATGGTGTTTTTTTCTCACAATAAAACACAAACTCTGATTGGTACAAATTTAATCTTATCAAAGTATTTAAAATTTTCTGTACGAAAAGGAGCGACTTATATATACCAAATTTGGAAATATACCGGACTGTTGTGTCATGAGTTAATTTTTAGCCCTTGGGTTTCGTAGTACCGATCGGCACCTGGAATATGGCGAGATTGCTGATTTGTATTATGCAGGAAATTAAACTCTGATGCATAATATATATCCGAAGATTATCTTGTATCATGAGCGATTCATTAATAAAAAATATCAGTTAATATGCTAAGTGATCGTCAAGGAATAGGTGAAGTACCTGAACGATTGTACAACCAAGTGGGTGAAATTATTCAGAGAAAACCTTCAAATTCACGGTACAATATACCAAAAATTACTGTGACACTATTATCAAAATGAGTTGAAAAGATAAACTAATTTTTTGCATTAAATCGCAAACAAAATTAATTTCTAACTAACTAATTTGATTGGCAAATAGTCACATTTAGGTTAGCCAATAAAATGAATACATTCTGGTGAGAAAATCATTCCAGCAGGATTTTTACGTCCAGTGGCGTTCCAGTATTCCATGATAACAATGGTTACTATTGCTAAAAAAAAAAATAAATAAACAAGTCAATTTGTATATAGTAGTTTTGTAGCTCATTACCGTATTTAGAGACATTCTGCAGCTGATTCTAGATTATCGAGCCACATTCTTTGCTTCATGCACCATTTCAGTGGAATTCTTATTGGAGCCACTGGAACTCTGAGACGTCCAGTGGGGTTCCAGTCTTCCAAATTGACTTTTTTTAGTAATATTAACCAGTGTATACAGTAATTTTGTACGTAGCACATTTACCATATTAGATATTGACAATGACAGCAATGCAGAATGTAGATAATCATTCTGAAGCTGATTCTAGATTATCGAAAAAGAAAAGTCACATTCTTTGGCATACATGCTATGCATGCAGATGTACAAAAAAATGGGATAACGTAGGGAGATCAGATAAATAAGGTTAATACATTTAAATGGAATATGCATGGAATAAATAGAAGCCTTCAATTCTTATATGACGCCATATTTTTAAATTTTATCTTGAATGAGTGACGTGTGTAGCCTAAACTTTTTTATTTCAACCTCAGATTGCATTTTATAATAATAAATTCATACTCTTTGTTAATAACCGTTTATGGATTATTAAAATAGATTTATTTTTAATCCTATACTATTTTGCTATAAATATAGTTCAGACATTGCTCGCATAAATGTTCAATTTATAGAACTTGTGTGTTTACAATGTACGAAAATTTATTAGTTCATCGTGATTATTAATTATTCCTTTGACTATTTAATTCTGAAACTTTTTTGAAACATTGTTTGAAACATAAAATAATTTAATGTTACAACTTGTTGAATAAAAGGAAATTTAATATAATATCTAATTAGCCTGAAGCCGAATCGATTTACTATCATTAGAAAATGGCTTATTAATAATTAATTAATTTGTTATCGTTTCTTGATACAGAGTAGGAATTATTGGTTCATCTCATTAATCGATTTACTATCATTAGAAAATGGCTTATTAATAATTAATCTGTTATCCTTTCTTGATACAGAGTAGGAATTATTGATTCATCTCATTAATCGATTTTTATGGTAGTTAGTTAAATATACAAGCCGAATCAAATAGGTTCTCGGCATGAAGGTCCTTGCATGCCACTTATGGCATGCCAATGAATATAAAGACATGCCATTAATTATTATAATATAATAATAATGCGATCTATTTCTTTAAACTTTAGAAAATTACAATTAAATAAATCATGTGATTATGGCATGCCATGGCATGCATTTGTCACGAAATTTAGAATTTGGCTTGCCTAATTTTTTTATCATGCCAAGAACCCTAGGATCAAGCCGATACATCTCTAATATAGAAGTGCTGGCATAATGCCGTAACTTGTCGTGAATTATAATAAATTATGCAGAGGTGTAAGCTTACATATTCTAATGGGAAAAGGCATTAAATAAATAAGCGACGCGTGTCTAAAAAATTCATAATTCATCATATTATGACAAATTACAACATTATGCAATGTAGATACCTGTTTTTTTGTCCACGGTGACAATTAACATGCAAAGTACAATAAACGAGTGTCTAACCTATCTTGATTCATTACATCAAAATTTCATGGAGGGTTATACTGAAAAAAGCTGACTTAAGATTAATCTTAATTAGCGTTGCTTATAAATCCGTAATGTACCAGCCAGCAGAAAACATCGATTATATGCTTTAATAAAAACTGTTATAACTCAGAAATATATTAGCTAACTCAGAAATATATTAGCTAATCAAAGACCTTGTTTTAGCAAATTTGGCACGCTCAGTATAGGAAATTGCTATTCGTACCTCTGCCCATATAGAAACGTGATTTAACCAATTGTTTATATGATACTTTTGTAGTACAAAACAATATTATAACCTTTATATAAAAAATATTATATCTAAAAATATAAAAATAAACCCTTGTATGGCGATAATATTTAGTCATTGATATAGAAATAGGCATGAATAGCAAAAATAAAAGGTACGAATAGTAATGCTCATAATCTTAAATTAAAAACTATAATTATTTACATTTATATTATATAAAAATTATTTTCTATATGTTGGACTATAAATAGCAAAAAACCGAGGGTACAAATAATATTGCCCTTTGTTTAAGCTACAATATTTTAGAATAGATTTTTATATCTTTGATATTATGAAGTTATTTCAGTTTTAAATATTATGTATGAAAAAATTTGGAATTAAACAAAATTTGCTGACATATTTTATTAACTAATCAATAAAAGATGATTGACATATAAAATATGAAACGATATTCGTGCTTGTTTTTGTCCGAGAATGATTTTAACGCAAAGACCCAAATTAGGGTTGTATACTTATGTTATAACCTTCATAATAACTTACATAAATTTGAAAAATCTTAACTAAGCAAACATATAAAATTGCTTGTAAGTTACATTGTAAGTTACATTAAAATTTATCAATTTTAATAATCATCAATTGTCCAAATTGTAATATTTGATTTTTGATTGGTAAAAAAAATCTGTTTGACAAACATACGCATTTTATTCGGCACACAATTCCGAAAAAAACAAATTATTCTAATTTCCAAAAATACACATAATGCAATGTTGCATTGCCAGGACAGGAATGTATTGTGCTTTCGCAAAAAAAAAAAAAAAAACCTATAATTTAATTTTTAAGCCTTTTTGAGTTGTTTCGAGCTCGTATGAGAATCTCATGCGGAATGGTTATTTATATCACGTGAATCAAATAAAGCATAAAAGGACCAGGATGCCTCATTTAAAGCTGTACATCCAATAGATCAAAAATACAGAAAGGTATTATTTTTTACTATACTACTAGAAATAATATTCAGAATGGAAAATTGACAGGAATCTTGAGAATTTTAATCTCTAGACAAAAAAAGTGCCAAATTTTTTCTTTGTGATGGACAATTTATGGGCCACAGTTAGTGATGTGCCATTTATATAATGGCTGAAAATTTTAGCGTACAGTAAGTACTGTACGTATAGTTCTTTTCTAGCATTTAATTGGCTGGAACAAGTGACCGGCAAAAAAATTTAGCGTACAGTACGTACAGTACAGTAAGTACTGTACGCGGCACATCACTAGCCGCAGTAATCAAATCTCTAAAAAATTAATGTCAAAGTACAGTTAGATATTACATAAATCAGATTTTCGTGGTTTAATTACTGTTAGAATTAGAAAAATCATCTTACTAGCTTTTATAAGTTCAAAAACAATATATTTTGTGATATTCAGTACTAATGAAATAATTTTATTAGAATTTAATAATGAACGGATCCACAAATCGAACTATTGGTGCTCAACAACAAATTAATAACGGACAGCCACAAAGACACCAGAATATTAACTTTGTTCAGCCGCAGCCAAGACCTCAGAACAATGCAAATCGAATCAACAATGATCAACAATACAATGACCTAATTAACGGCACAGATCCATTCAATAGAATACAATGTCCACCACAACAAGATACCGAGTTTGCCAAGTCATTATTTTCAGGAATTGGCTTCCCATGAATATGATTCTAAGTTGACACTTTTTTTTATTATATAAGATATAAAATCATTTGTAAGAACATTTTTTGTACGGGTCTTATATAACAACTAGTGATGTGCCGCGTATAGTACAGTACGCAAAAATTTTTTAGAATATTCTAGAACAAAACATAAAACTATTCATATCGCCTTTTATTTTCTAAGCAAAACTATTCCTTGCAAAATTTTGTATATAGATAGTTTATATATCACATGCGTAATATACACATACTATATGCACTGTAACTATATGTAATGTACGTACTGTACGCTAAAAAAATTCAGACAACATATAACCCGTACTTTTTCACTTATTATTGGCACATTTTTAAAAAATAACACTTTCATATTTGATAAAAATATGAAAGTGTGCCGATTTAATTATTTTATTTTTATTACTAAGGACATTTGCGTCATTATCTTTTTTAAATTTTTATTGGATGATGTCAATTTGTTTTCGCTTTTTTTAAATTTGTTTTGGATAGATCAGTTAGACATTATTGGGACTTTGTTTCTTTAAACTCTTATTAGATAGAATCGCATATATTGGATTTTTTAGTCATACATTATTAGATCTTCGCTTTTTAATCTTCGTTTTTTTAAGATTCTTTATTTATTGGTTTTTTTTTAAAAAATTTTTATTGGATAAATCATATATTATAGATCTTTGTCTTTAATTTTCACTTTCTTTAAATTCTTTATTAGACAGATTCGTATTTTTATTAAAATTCTTTTTAGGTGGGTTGACGTTATTAAGTTTTTCTTTTTTTAAATTCCAATTATATTGAGTCATATGTTATTTTGTTTTACTTTCTTTATATAATTTTCATTGAACGAGGTTATGTTATTATATTTTCGTTTCTTTAAAACTTTTGGTAGTACTATATGTAATTATATGTTTTTGTTTTTAGATTAAATTTAGTTCTTCGTTTTTTTTTAAAAAAATATAAATGCTTATGAATGGGATTTTACATTATTAGGTTTATGTTTGAACTTTATTTAATGCTTGATAATTTGCACGAAAGAATTAATAATTTAACTCATAGATAGATTCTTTTTTATTTACACTGTTATTTAATGCGTGTATTTAATATTTCATGACAATATTTTAAATTTTGCTTTTATTGAGGTGAAGGTGACTCACAGGTTGTTACGTAAGACCTGTACAATAACTATAACAAAAACGCATCTATGGTGATTTACACTTATTATACTTTTATAGATTTTTTTAGTTTTATACATAAAATTTTTAGATTAAATGTTTTTAGACTAGAGTTAAAGTTGGAAAGAGTTTTTATTGTGTAGAGCAATTTTGCACTGAACACTGCATACTAATAATATAATTACAAGATGCGGTTTAGTAAAACCTAATAAAATATCTGATCTTATAAATTTTTAACTGTTGGCAAAATCATGGAAATATAAGTGATTATAAACTGAGAATTGGTTACTAATTCTTGGAATGTATATTGTTACAATATAATTTCAAATTCTGTATTTTGATTACTTTTTCTTAGATTTGCGTAATTATAATAATAAAACAAAACGAAACGTTTTGTAAAAATAATAAAATTTTAAGTTCGATTCTTTGCATTATGAAGAATTAGTTATTAAGCTTTCCCTAATTACAGTCAGTCATTATTTGATTTAAGCTTATGGTGTTTAATTTTGTAAGCATAAATCACGTGATCACTACGTAAATTTTTACCTGTTACAGTCTCTAAATGAAGCGCAATGCTAGAAATAATTTTATTTGATTGCTATTTTTTTTTCTTTTTATTACACAAAAGTCCAAATACATATTTTTTTAGTAGTGATGTGCCGTGTATAGCGGTTTACTTATTTGTGCGAGTGATACAAATCTAAAAAGAAAATTCAACATAAAAATAAACTAAGTTCGTGAAATTAAAAATTTAGGGTTAGGTTAGGGTTAGGGTCTTAATGTTAGAAGCTATAGGGTTAGAGTGATGCCTATTATATGTAAAATTTCATTCCCATCATTTTTAATTAGTGCACCAAGAAAGTTTATACACTCGTTTTCTTGTATTTTCTCTTTTTACGGTTTTTTTTTGTATTTTTCTTCGCTTTGCTACGTGTCGGGCTGATCCGGAATCATACATTTACGTTCTCCGATTGGCTAATTTCCCTTTTTGGGTTTGTATCACTCGCACAAATAAGTGCACGCCCGTGTATAGTACAGTATGCAAAAAATTTTTTAGAATATTCTAGAACAAAACATAAAACTATTCATATCTTAAATTTTCCTTTATGAAACTGTCTTTTTTTTCTAAGCAAACCTATTCCTTGCAAACTTTTGTATATAGATCAGAGATGGCACCGAAACCTTTTTTTGGAGATTCCGAAAGTTTCGGGTTTCAGATTATAGCTTCCGAAACCTTATCTGAAACTCGAAACCTCAACTGAAACCCGAAACCTCGCCTAAAACCTGAAACCTTAACCGAAACCCCAAAACTGCCAAAATATCAATAATTTATATGATTATTCTTTCCAAAGTTGGCGCCGAAACCCTTTTGTGCCAAATCCGAAAGTTTTAAGCCTCGGATTATAACTTCCGAAGCCTTATCCGAAACTCAAAACCTTACCCAACACCTGAAACCTCACCTGAACACCAAAAATACCCAAACTTCCATATACATTTATTGCATTAATGTATTATATATCTCTTTCAAATGCGCTGATGTATGCTATTTTTTCTTCAATATACATTAATCGCATTGATGTATGTTATATATTTCCTTAAAGAATACAATAAAATTTGAATATCCAATGCTATTTGAGCCGGAATGCATACGTGCAGTCCTTTTATTGTTATGATTCACAAGTATAACATAAAAGGTGTAATTCCGGAGTTTATATTCTGACAATCAAGATTGCTTTTGCAAACATCAGTTTTTTTACTTACTACGTAAAAACTGGATACAATATCAAGTAATAATAAATAATTAGTAAGTCCATATCTACTAATGATAGAATTAATAAGTTACCGCAGAATTAAATAAATTGTTGGTATCAAAAGTTATCAAATACTTATCGATTCATCATTGGCAATTTTTTCTATCGCCCTAGAATTTTGAAATCAGTTGTTATAACAGTATGATATTAAAAATAAAGTTACTAGCTTTAAAAAAACCCACACAAACTGAGGCAATGAAAAAAACATAATTAAAAAAATGATCTATATAATGTTAAAATTTATTCAAAAATAATTTTACATTTTGGGTTCATTAAAAATAAATCAACTTTATAATAAATTGTAAAGACTTTAATATTATATTTTTGAGTTTTGAATTATAGGTTTGGGTTTCAGATTATAGTTTCGGGGTTTCAGATTTCGGAGTTTCGATATTTTTTAAAAAATCTGAAACTAGTTTCGGATTAGAACCCTTCTAAACTAGTTTCAGGTAGGTTTCGTTTCAACGCCATGTTTGATATAGATAGCTTATATGTCATATGCGTACTATACTTATTTCACATACTATACACACTATACTACGTACTGTACTTACTGTACTTACTGTACGCTAAAAAAATTCAGATATCATATAAATGGCACATCACTAATTTTTAGGCTGTAAGTTTTTTAATACTATATGCATAGCAATGATTTGACGACTCAAATAAAGATAGCATAAAGTTTTTATTAATTTAACGTAACACATTGTCGCGCATGATCACATCAATAATTATAACATTCGATCAACACATGCGTGTGGCATAGCTAGTGATGTGCATTTATATGATGTCCAAATATTTTAGCGTACAGTATATACAGTACATATAATACTTATCTAATAAAGTTGCTTTAGTAGTTATATTTTTAATTTTTTTTAATATTAGTTCTATATTACAATTAATATAACATTTAAATCTATTTTAATAAATAAATATTTAATATATTAAATTATATAGTATTATATTAATAAATGTAGTTATTGTAATAACATTAAATAAATATTAAATTTCACGCTACTCACGATATAACGGACTCTTGATATAATTGAAACTAAATAAAATCTTGATATAATAGATCAATATTTGGATCTACATCATAATAAATATTACTTTATATAATGGATTTACTAATAAAACTCACGATAAAGCGGTTCTTAAAAACTTCTTGCTATGTACTCTAATGATGCCTGACGCATGACGCAACCTGCGTCATTGACGCATGACAAAACCATTTCGTCAGGCAACTCTAAATTGGAGAATTGATGAATGACGAAACCCATGACGCATGACAAAACCCATAGCACATGACGATCATGACGCAAAATGAAACACATGATACATGAACCCATGAGCATGATAAAACCAAAATAAATAACAAACCCCATGATGATTTTGATGAGCATAAGAATATTATTCATTTCTTTCATAATAGAAATAGATTAGTCCATGTAAAGTTAATTTTTGTTCATTATTATATCTTCTCAGTTTCTATATTTTTGACATCGATCCGACATTGCCTGATGATTTGCAACAATCACCCGATAGGTGTTCTACGAATTGGCAGTGTCATATTATTTTATTATTATGTATTTATGTATTTCTTATTTTGGCATAGTTTATGGCATAGTTGGATGATTTTAACATTAACGAGGGTACCCTGCTGGTACCCTCACGAGGGTTATAGACTCTCGGCGAGTCTCAGCGAGTGAATTAAACACCTAGTGAGTGATTAAAACTTCAGTATGAATTAAAGAGATTTGAGGGTATGGTTTTAGTCTGCAAATTAAATAACATTTGTTCATAGCATTAGTGTTATTATTGATGGTTCAAAAAAATCATGTGTTCAGATAATCGATCCTATGCCAAACTTCCGGGTCGTATATGTCAGATCTAGGACGGCATTTAGCCTTAGCTATTAGCAGGTTCTTAAGCAAGGAATAGATATGATTTCATTAGTAAAATTGTTTATGATCTTGGAGCAAAATCGATCAATTCCGATCCAGCTGACCATAATTCTGATGCACTCTGACGTATCCCGACCCAGAATTTGGTGACCTCCGGTATGAGTTGATCCTACGCTCCGCTAATGCTAGTGAAATGCTAGCAATAAAAAATAATCTGTCTAGATTCAATGTAAAAGCTTCTTCAACTGACAAAGGTTTCATCAAAAGCTTCATCATCTTAGGTAGCGCTCCCACAAAAAATTGATCACTCTGTAATTCTGTAAATTTGACTAATCAAAATTTAGGATCAAGTGTAACGTGATAATCAAACCAAATGTGGTTTGTTTTTTAAGTAAAAATACGTGTAAAATTAAGGCTAAGAAAACCGCGTTATAATTAGGGTTATGGTTAAAAAATATAGTGGCCATTGTGGCTATTAGTAAAATTTCACTAGGAACATTTTTAATTAGGACGCAATAGATGGTTTCCTAATAAAACCCTATAAGAAAAATGGACCGTAAAGGTACAGGTTGGCTGAGTAAAGGTACAGGTTTTGGTGGCACAGATTAAACCCGTATTTGGTACATAGGAGGCTTGAATTGGCATAGATTTTTGGCCCGTAGTTAGTGATACGGGTCAACCCGACTCAACAGCCAGGTAAATGGGCGGGTCGACCCTCAGCCTGCACCTTTGTGGGCCGGGCCGGTTGATAAGAGAAGTTTTAGAATCATTTTTCTTCTAAACATATTTTAAATCTGCTAGTCGTTTATAATAATGTAAAAGAAGTTGGCTTATTTAGGTGATAAATTGGCAAATATAATATAAGGAACAGAAATGTTCAGTGGCATAGACAATCAATCAACATAAAATACAACATGCCGAAAGTTTTTCAAGAATAAAAAGAATAAAAATTAAATCGTTTAATATCAAGAGTTCTACAAGAAACTCCTGATGGCCTTTTGCACGTTTAATATAGATATGTTGACTGATTTTGATCAGAAAAAAATTACACTAGCAAAGGTCGGCCCAGCCTGAGCTTTTTTAGGATCGACCCCGGCCCACGATTTTTTTATCGACCCGTAACACTACCCGTGGTGGACCGTATGCCCGTACAAAATGGACCATTAATGGCTCAGGTTTTGCAACACTTTACTAGTCCAAATGGCACAGGATTTGGCCAGGTAATTAACGTGAATTAACGTGTGATAAAAAAAAATATATACATACAAGTAGATTACATAAGGCCATTCAAAGTTGATTCTTTGGTTAACATCACTTTTCCAGGACTTATGGGAGGGGAGGAGGGGGGTAAAATGAAACGAACATATGAAATGAACATATAAAAATGAAGCAATTTCATTGGTTGCTGTAAATCAGGTGACTGGTGAGAGTTATTCAGCGTTTTGTTTGGCTGTTCGTTTTTCAGGCGAGGGGTGAGACTTCAGTGGGGGGTGATGTTAATTGAAAAATTAACTTCAAACAGCCTTAACATTACATTCCTTTTATAAAAGAAATGAGCAAAAATAAATAAATATCGGTGTATAATTAGCGCTTAGAAGCAATTGCCGGCATTTGGTGCTATGCTAAAATTACTTTTTTGGGTTGGTCTGGTTGTATCAACGCTAATTTTGGAAATAGATTTTTGTTAAGTTAACTTTTTTTAGTTATTTTGGGTTTCACAAAATTCAACCGATTGTATAAAAAGTGCTCAAGCTAACTCAAGCGTGTGCCTATGCGAAAGAGCTAAGCTAGCTGCATTGCGCTTAAAATATTTTCGCTTACGGACATCGGTTGTATATATATGTTGATTATGAATAATAATAAATCCAAAATTGTTGCCCCTTGATTGGTAGAGTGATGATCATCACTCAACAATCAATTGTTATAATGATTGTGACTATATATTGTTTACCATTTATAAGAAAGTATTACCATAAATCATTCTTCTTATAATAAAATTATCATCCGTCAAGAGTTTCCTGCATATTTTTACCGATTATTTTGTTCATTTGATGAAATAAAAGATTGTAAGAATATTGATATAACATGTACTGTGGTAAGTATGAGCAAGTAAACGAATTTTAACTTTTAAGGTATATGTTCATTGATAAAAAAAAAATTTTTTAATTGCACTTTGTCATTTATGATTTGCTATATCTAGCGATGGGAACTTCTAATTATTAATTGTTAACATAAAATTGTTAATAAATTATTTTTAACAATTAATAATTGAATTATACAATATGCATAGAAAGTATCGATAGAATGATATAATCAGTGATTAATCATTTTTTTATTTATAAAAATTTTATAGCAATAAAAGATCACGCATTTTTCTGCAGAAATCCGTAACAACAATAGAAATCTTCCGCTACCGTTACAAGTACATTATGTGAAGAAAGTAACAAAAATCTTCTATTACCAACACGATAAAGGCAAGTTTTGCAGTATAGGGTAATTCAGCTCGATATAATTGTTTAGATCAAATATTATTATGCATATTTATTAATTATCCCTTATAAACGAACATTGATGTAATCAACGATTTGATTAAATTATCAATTGGATCATTTTCTATGATGATGTTCTATTGGGGTGCGTGGTATACTATTTAAATCAAAAATATATGTGGATTCCTTATTTTTTAAATGATCGATAGTTTTAAGTGATTATTAATTGATGAACTACTTAATATATTTTTTATATATAAAATCATGATTCATTTCTTTAGATGCATTGATTGTTTATTTTTTCTTAGCTGGAAATTTTACACTAAGCGATTTTTATACATAGTTTTTATAAAGTTGCGAAATTTTTTTTTGCCTTTATTGGAAAATAAATCTCTTTTTAAACAATCAAATTTTTACTTAAATTAATCGAACAAAATTGAATAAACTGGCAATTCTTTCAACTAAAATATATTTTGCTTCGAAACTTTGTTCTTTGAAATTTAATACTTATCTGTACAAAATTTGGATTCGAAGCAATAAATTTTAAAGGTAATGTATCTAAATAAAGGTTTGAACATGCATGTTAAAGAATGTCGCGGATGATCGTGAAATCGGATGATGGTGAAATTTGGGGGTCTCAATTTGAAAATATAAACACACCAAAATCCACCTATACTCTTTTATTAATAACCTAATCCTAAATCCTAATTCAACCATAAAAAAAATTTAACAAAAAAGTTTCTAAAAATTTTTAAAAATCGTATATAAAATAGATTCAAATTTACTATCATCCAATTTCATGATCATCTGTGACAAAGAATAAACGCTGGTTCCAATTAAAAAAATACAAAATACTTCATATTCAATATTGTTACACATCTTAAAAAAAAATCTAGTAAATTTTTATATGATGCCACGTATAGTTTTGATATATATAGTATACTGCACACCCAATGTTCTATGCATATTGGATAATTCATTTATTAATTATACTAATTCTAATAAATCATGATCATTTGACCATAATATTCTATCATTCATGTACCCTAAAAAAAATAGAAAAAATAGATATATAGAAATAAAAAAAATAACAAATAGAAATAAAAAAATAGTTTAAATATTTGTCGTTATGTGTGTATTGGTTGCTCAAATAAAATTTCTTATTTTTCAATACTTCATTGAAAACACTAACTTTCACTAACGAAATTTTGAGTACAGACAAATATAATCAACTCTAAAGGCTTACTATAATGAATATCGGTTCTATATAAAGGTTGACCGTATTAAGACGTTTTGATCTGCTCTATCTAAAAATATAAAATATGAATAGTCTAAAATATGTGTGTTTAATTAATTAATAAAATAACAAAGTATAATAGATACTTTAATATTTGAAAAAAATTTTAAGAATTTGAAGAGATGCTAAAAAAAGAGCCCTCAAAATGTTTTATTGTAAAAAGTTACTAAATTCAAAAGAATTGCCAAATGTTAATATTAAAAAAGTGAAAAGTAATAATTATAAAGCAATTATTTGATGACTTACATTATTAGCCACCCAATCAATGATTTACTAATGAAAAAAATGATATTTGTATTCAACCAATGGTAACTTGAAGGAGAAGTTAATAAATCTACAATATTTCAGATCTTAGATCATGTTGATTACTGTAGTATCATTTCAAAATTTATTTCATATACAAAATTATAGCTTTTTCATGATTTCAGAAATTCGTCATCTTTCTGGTATTGCT
>QKWP01002690.1:27756-53772 GCA_003550325.1 Gigaspora rosea | reverse complement strand
TAATATATAATTATTAAATTTATAAAACATACTTATAACTTTTTTTTTTGGCAAAGTTTTAATTTCTTTATATTCTTGAATATTTGAAGTTACATCAATAGTTAAATCTATAGTTTCTTCCAATTCGGTTTCAATTAATGGTTTTTGTAAGTTTAAATTTTCTAGTTTTATAATAAAAAAATTAAATAGCTTTTTACAATAAAAAAAGAAAAACAATTTAAAATTATGTACCTTTTTTTTTATATTTTTTATTACATTCACGACATATATTTATATAGTTTAAATTTGGTGGAACTTCGAAATTGGAGCCATAATTACTATGAAACTATCTAACAAATTCTTTATTAAATTTTATTTTTTTTATTGTTGTAGCAGCTTGTGTAAGTGGGTTTTTACAAAAATCAAGTTGATAACCATCCCTTCTCTTATTCCAGTATATTTCAGCATAAGGACAAGCACATTTTTTACTATATGATTTAGCACATACTAGACATACTAAACATATAGGACATACATTTGGTCGATAAGCTAACGTTTCAGTCATAATGAATGCTATATAGTAAAAAAAAAATTTATATCTATTGGATTTATAATTATTTATATATATTTATGTATTATATCAAATAGATTATAGTCTAAAAAATCGATATTTGGAACTTGCTTAAGTATTGTATTTATTATCATTATCGTTATCTGTTATGTATTTTTAACAAAACACTATAATACATAATCAACCACACGTGATCACCCACTGGCCGACAACATTTCGGGATAAATTTTTTTTAGGGTGGTCCGTGAATTTTGAAATTAGCTGTAATATATATAATATAGATAATAATTATTATATACTTCAAAAAACCGAAAGCCAGTATAAGTTTTAAGTGTTAAAAAATATAATAAACAAACGAAATATTAAAATTATGTTCTTATTTAAAATACATTAAATTTATCATGTAGACAAGTTTTACACCTGGTAATGCTAGTTATATATATAAATTATAAGATACTTAAAATACGTATACTAGACAAAACAAATATATTTACTTGAATAATATTTATTCGAATAATTATAATTATCCGAATAAATTTATTTATTCGAATATTATTATTTACTCGAATAAATATTATTATTCGAATAAATATTAATATTCGAATAATTATAGTTATTCAAATTATTCAATAAATTTAGTCATTCGGCGAATATTCGAATAGCTATATGCCGATCCTAATTATTCGAATAAAAATAATATGTCAGGTTGAAATCCACGCAGCTAGCTAGTAAAACCCGCTTTGATCATAGGGTTTGGGTGAAACCCGCGTTAGCATAGTGTGTTTTAAGGTTAATACAGATTTCACCCTTATGGGATCTGCATAGCGGATTTTACTAGCTAGCTGCGCGGGTTTCAATCTGTCGATAAGAAATTTTTTCACGATCATATGAGTTTGTCCAGACTTGAGCCATATTGGCCAGTTGATTATATTGCTTGTAATACTATGTAATGTGGTTCATGACAAATTTAGTTAGTGCAATCCCGAAAGACAGTAAAAAATTTTATAGTGATCGTTATATACAAAAACCTGTTAAAGCGATGTTTGGTTAAACAATTCTCATACAATAGATAAATATAGGACTATAGCGGGAATTTTGTTACAAATAGATGCACAATACCGTATGTGGTTAAGGTTAAGGTTGATCTGGTACTTATCATGATACAATTGCTAGCATTTGAATTGTGATAACTTTCTTGATCACAACTTGCTCATCGATATTTTAGTCTCAACATTTTTGATCACGGATTGTATATCCAATCAAAAGCGTTAAAGCATATCATATCGCTATATTAGTTTTAGCACACTGATCACTTTGATATGATCATGATTTTATCGGTTGGTAGATCGACATGAAACTACGAACTACAAAAATCACTGAGAAAATCAGCAATTATCAAATAATCTGGGCGGCAAAAATTCTGACCAAAAATTTATGAAAAATAGAAAAATCTAGAAATCAATAATCTATATCTTGGTGGAATGTGATTTTTTCTTAGTATTTGCTAATATATTCACTGTTTTCACAAATATCTATTTATTTACTGCGGAGCTATAGTTCTTGTTCTCGCACTTGTTTTTACGACCATTATACAAAACACTTCAAAATCGTTAGCATATATTAGGCAATCAAACAACAGAGAAAATTTACGTTTATGATTTTAAGAGAGTTGCGTTAATAATTAACAAATTCTTTCGTTTACATCTTTGATAATCAGAGATTATCATTGTAATCAGCCCAATAAAAAATCCTACGAAAACAACTGAAAAATGGCAAATATTGAGCGAACAGATTTGCAAATTTGTATCGGGTCACCGATATTTACATCTATAAAGCAATTTTTACTATGGTTGTTATAGCATTTGTAATTTCATTTTACGGATTATCGCATTTTTTTTAAGGCATTATTATACCGTAGTACTAGCAACCTTAACAAGAAATTAGGCGCTCGAATTATCGTTCAGAAGCATTCAAGATGGTCCATGTGAAGATAGACAGGTGAAAACTAAGCACCAAGTGACATATAGCATTACGTGGACCAATCAGATCCAAGATTTGCGGACACACATCATTCTGGCGCATCATATAACCATCACTACGTGATATGCATCACTCTGTTCCTGGTATCAAATCCAAGATTTTGTGGACCCACGCCATCCTGGCCCGTCCTATAACTATCACTATGTGATCACTCCGTTCCTGGTATTAATGTGAATATAATGCAAATAATTTAAAACTATTATTTAAAAATAAATTGTTAAATTTTCAATCTAAATACTGTATACAGTAATTTAAGAGCAATTAAAAAGTATAGTACATTTAAATAGTGCATTTAATACATATAATACTGTACGTACGTATCAGATATACACATATTAAAATTTCAATTTAGAGATTGGAATTGAAATTCATTTTTCTTATACTAAAATCAGTTAAAACCAGTTTTAATATAAAAAAAAATTAATCATGGGTAATAATTGTAGGAATTTCAAGTAAGCTATGATATATGTTATGATTAGTTAGGTTTTAAAATTAGTCACGTGCATGCATTTATAGAGAATACATATTATGTTTAGTACCCTGGAATTTTGTGCATATGCAGAATAGGACCCCGAAGTAGAGCTTGTACCCGTATAAGTGTTACCTGGGTAACCCGGTTAACACATGTCAACCGGGTCATAGCTATCGTTAACCGGGTGACCCAGATTAATTATCCATAAGCATGATAATGTGACGTACAAATGTATGTATAGTACATATGTCCGTTGGGAGTGAGGTCATTTTAAATATTATTATTTAAACCCAGTTTATTTTCCGACGGCCTCTAGCCGTTGGAGAATAAACTGATTATGTTACAGCTATTATCATGCTTCTCGAGGCACCTATGAAATTTGCCAAATGATTTTTAGGCCGGTTAAACTTATATATTAAATTTTATACATAAAAATTAAATAAATTTATCAGTTACCATTATCATTATACGTAGTTTTTTTAAAAAAATGCATATAAGAGAATTTATGATTTTGCATCAACCAATCAAAAAAAACCGGGTTACCCGGATTATTAAGATGACCCAGTTTATAATGTTGTAAACAGGTGAGTAACCCAGAGCTTAAATTTTTTAACGGGTACAACCTCTAAAAAAATTACATACCCTTAAGAGCTACCTCAGTTTTGCACTAGCCAATCAAACAAACTGGGTCAACCGGGTCACCCGGGTAACCCAGATTTTTTAAAACAATCCGGTTTATGACCCGGTAATAATCTGGTAAACGGGTGGGTTATCCGGAATTTGAAATTTATTTCGGGTACAACCTCTACCCCAAAGAACTCTGATACAATACAGATCTGAATTTGTATAATTTTAGCAGTATTTTAGCCAAATAGATATATAAAATAGAGCAAAATTTAAAAAATTTACTATATAAAAATGCAATGTTTAATGAATTTCTATGCAAAATTTTCTTTTTTAGAATTATCTAAGTTGTATCAGAGTTCTTTGGGTTCTTTGCAGAATGTCGAAGATGACTAAGTCCTGAGCTCGAGACCAAGCTATGGTTTGCATATAGGAAGAGTTTGCACTTAGGGAGCTTCCAGAAATTACGTAATTTTTGTTACTAAAATTTTAAAATTTTACCCCATCCACCCACACCTAATACCCTATTAGCCAATCAAATTTTATTTTTGTTTAAAAATTATTTATATACCCAATTTTTGAAATTGATAATAACTTTTGATTCACTAGTTCATTTTGTATGATTTAACTACCAAAATGCTCATCTCGATGAGACGATTCTAACAAGCCCAAAATTGTTAAAATCTAATCACAGAATCCCAAGATCATTCAACTTTTGTGTAATTTTAATAGTGATTTTTTAGAATCACCAAGTAAATTTCTTTAACATTGAATAACTTTTGATCCACTGGACTGTTTTGGATGATTTAACTACCAAAATGTTCGTCTCAGTGAGACAATTCTAATAAGCCCAAAATTGCTAAATTCCAATCACAGGATCCCAAGATCGATAAAGATTTGTACTGTTAATAACAATACAAATCTTTATCGATCTTGTGATCCTGTTATTAGAATTTAGTGATTTTGAGCTTGTTAGAATCGTCTCACTGAGACGAACATTTTGGTAGTTAAGCCATCCAAAACGGACCAGTGGATCAAAAGTTATTCAATATTAAAGAAATTTACTTGGCGATTCTAAAAAATCACTATTAAAATTACACAAAAGTTGAATGATTTTGGAATCCTATAATTAGATTTTAACGATTTTTGGGCTTGTTAGAATCGTCCCATCAAGATGAGCATTTTGGTAGTTAAATCATCTAAATTTGGCCCAGTAGATCAAAAGTTATTAATGATTTTATAATTTTATACTTTTGGCCAGAATTATAAAATTTTGACTAGAATTATAACCTGATATTTTGGTTACCCCACCCACCCACTCAAAAATTACGAAATTTCTGGAAGCTCCCTTAAATGGCATGCACTTAGGGGGCTGCAACTGTAATTATTAAAGCTCGCTACATTAACACGATGCATTTACTAGTTATATTATACAATTAGATATAATATTATACCTAATTTGATTTTATTGGTATGAGACTGTTATCACTAGTAACAAATAGATTTACTCATAAATAAATATTATATAATATTTATTATGATTTTAATAAATTTTATTTTAATTTATTAAATCTAAACATGTTTATAAACTTTGAACTAAACCTGAACTGAACTTGAATTCACTTTAATTAATGATCTGCCAGTTAACTGATACATGATTATAGTATAATATTATGCAAATTACTATGTAAATTACAGGACACTTAAAGAAAAGTGTATCTAGTAATAATCATGAATTGTGGCACTCTTGATATAATCATCTAAGAATTTTTAATTGAATACTTGATTCTATATATAAAAGACCTTTTAGCTATAGTGGAATTCACCTAAAGCCAACATATTTTATATATAGGCGCCAATTTTTTAGCTGCAGTATAACCTAATTATCCAATAAAAATGCAAAATAACTTAATACAATTTTAAAATTAATTAATAATATTTAAATTTTTGTTAATAAATTCAAACGTTGTTATGTTTTTTTATATATAACCGCCAAAATTTTTGAATCATATATAAATTTAAATTAATAATGGTTTAAAAATAAAAGATATTTAAAAACAAAATATATAAATCACACCATAGTGTTTAACACCACATCGCACAAGATATAAACAATGATTATCATTTAATAATCAGTGTTTTTTTTTTTATAATTGTTTTTTTTTTTTATAATTAAATATTTTGCTAATAATATCAAACTCTGGAGCCGTTGTTGGAGCCGTTGTTGGAGTTGTCGCTGGAGTTGTCGCTGGAGTCATTGCTAGTATTGGTGAGAAAATTTTGCTGCCTCGTTGTTGCCATTGTTGGTGCTTTTACGTAACAACTGATATATTTTTCTTCTTTAATTAATAAAGTCGTCGCCGGGAGTTGTCATATATGTATCGTTATTGTTTGGTATTGGTGTGATTTTAGCATATATCCAGTATCATTATTTTTTTTTGAGTTTTCACACTATAACTAACCTTTTTACTTGTTAATAGTATAATATTGTTGTCGCTAAGTCGTTGTATATGGTGTCGTCGTTGTCTGGCATTAGTATTGGGTTTTGTTGATTTCGTTGTTGTTGGAGTTTCCACTATTATTATTGGTGTAGTCTGTCGCTTTTAGGCTGTTGCTGTAGCATTTAGTGTTAGTTAGCGGTTAGGGTTAGTGCTAGTTAGTTATTGGTGTAGTCTGTTGCTTTTGTGTCGTTAATGTAGCATTTAGTGTTAGTTAGCGGTTAGAGTTAGTGTTAGTTAGCGGTTAGGATTAGTGTTAGTTAGCGGTTAGGGTTAGTGTTAGTTAGCAATTAAGGTTAGGAATAGTGTTAGTTAGTGGTTAGAATTAGGGATAGTTTATAATTAGAGTTAAGGTATAATTAGAGTTAGGGGTTAATTAGTAGGTAAACATGTACAGTATATGTACTGTACCGTTTTTAAAAATAAAGATAAATAATTGAAAATTCAAAAGGCTTATCAGTTCGAGTATTTTTATATGGATTTATTAAAAAATTTCGCGACTTTAGTAATAATGACCCGTATAATTCTAAAAAAGGTGGCATTATTAAACCGGACATTTTTTTGGGCTGGCCCAAAAAAATGTCCGGTTTAATAATACCACGTTTTTTTAATTATCCTGAGTTCTAAATTTGTGTTGACATTATAATCAATATGCAATAATTTGATTGGTAGATCGTTGTAGATCACTATGGTGTTGAACACCAGTGGTGTGATTTATTAACGTCCTTTAAAAAATTTATTGATAGTTTAATAATTTAAACAATAAGCTATTAAATTATCAAAAAAATTTTTAAATATCTTTTGTTTTTAAAGAGTTATAACAATTTAAAAATTTTTATAATTAAAAGGTGATGGCTTTAGATGAATACTACTGTATAAAATTCAAAAAATGATTGGATGACTATGTAAAATTTTATGTAAGGCCATGCAAATTAAATTAGTTGGTTCTCATAACATAGGACAAGCAAATAGGACCCTGCTGGATGGCAAATATGTTATATTTAAAAATTTTTTTAATATAAAAATTTTTATAAATTTTTTTTTCAAAAAAAAATTTATTATATAACAAAAATTTTTAATTTTTCAAAAAAAGTGACCTGGCCAGGTTATAAGAACCAATTTTATTAGTTTGCATGCCTAAACAAATGTTTGTTTATATAGAATTTTACATAGTTGTCCAATCGTTTTTTAACAATATCTCTGCATTTACTAAGCTAATTTTAATAATATAATCACTGTTAGGGGAGTAACAAAAATCAGGTGATTTTTTAGGGGGGAGGGGGTAAAAAAAGTTAAAATTATATATAAGAACCTGACTATTTATATATTAAGGAAGAGGGAGGAGGGTAGGCCTCTGATAAAAAATAATCAGGTGATTAATGACACTGCCCTTAGATATATTTTAATGAGCTTTACAACTTTCAATTAGCAATATGATTTATTAACTTAGTGAAAAAAATATATTTTTTGGGTGATCATGGCACTTCATTTATAAGTGATTTATATAGTAATTTGTATTATAATATACTATGATCATACATTCAGTTAGCAATTTAAACTGTATGGTTTTAGTTGGCTAGCTTAGCTAGCTAACTAAATCATTGGCTAAACAGCTGGTTAATAGCTATCTATTGGTCTATATTTAGAATATTTTAGGATATTTTAGGATATTTGTTCTAACTTTATGTTTATTTTCAGAATTTACTGAATTTTTATAATAGTTAGTGATGTTACCCAGATCAAGCTAACCTGTGTAGATCATAAACCTCTATGGATTATGCAGGTCACAGGTCACAAATTGGCCTAACTCAGGTTATATAAGTCACAGGTCACATATTGATTTAATTCGAGGCTCAATAGGTTAATAGGTATTTCATAGTATAGATAAGCAAATCAAACCAAATTTTTAATCTGATCCAGAGTAAAAATATTAACATTAGGGTTAGAAATTATAGCTGATTAGTATAGTTTTAAAATTTTGACCTATACTATATGGTACTGCTTTTATCTATACTGATTTGCTATAGTCTTATATCAATTTAATTAGTTATATACTCCAATTTTTGGAATTTATAAAAAAAGCTTATTTTTTTAAAACTTTAAAGCTAAATAATTTTTGATCTACTGGTCCATTTTAAATGATTTTACTACCAAACTGTTCATCTCTTTAAGACGATTCCAATGAGCTAAAAATCATAAAAATCTAATTACAGAGTCATAAGAAAATATGCTATAGTGCTAGTGGCTTTAAATCTCCATAAAAAATAGCTTTACAAAAATACTACTCCTCTTTCAAAAATTATAAAATGTAAAACTAATTCACAAGTTTTGTTCTTTATGACCTAAAAAATAAAACTTGTGGTTTAGATTTTAATTTAAAGCTAAACTGGTAGAGCAGTAGGTTTTTAAAAATTGACAATTTATTAGTAAATTGTAAAAATGTAAACGTATATGTTTTTAATTTAACCCAATCAGAATGCAGCATTTTGGTCATGTGATACTACTTTCTGGGCTGTCAAAAAAATTTTGGCCTCAAAAAAAAAAAGCCATTCTCTAAAAAAAAAAGGAAAAGCATTATCATTATTTACTATTTATTATTTACTATTTAATAAAAAAATAAATAAATAAAATCTCTCTTTAAAAAATAAAAATACTTTCTAAATAAAAAGTAAAAGTCGCTCCTTTAAAAAAAAAAAAAGAGCCAATTGTGCATTTCAAAGTCACGTGATTGGAGGTTTAAAGCCACTGGCACTATATCAAATAGGTAACGCACCTGAAATTGGTTTGACATAGATCAAACCAATTTCAGATATATCATCTATTTTTTAGTGCATTTCTTATAACCCTGTAATTGAATTTTTATGATCTTGGGCTTGTTGGAATCGTTTCAAAGGGAAGTGCTATTTATTAAGTAATTTTGAGAGGGGTGAGGGGGTTAGCAGTCAATTACGTCTATATATTATATATAAAAATTATTATTGGCTGCAAATTAAATCACAGAGGAGAAAGAAGTATGACCTCCTAATAAAATAAATTACGTAATAAGCAGCACTTCCCAAAAGGATGAACATTTTGGTAGTAAAATCATTTTAAAATGGGACCAGTAAATCAAAAATTATAGCTTTAAAGTTTTAAAAAAATAAGCTTTTTTTATAAATTCCAAAAATTGGAGCATATGTTTATGTCAATAGTACTATATGGGCTAGGTGCTGCGAAAAGGTACCAAATTGACAAAACAAAAGATCTTTGGAAAATCAATTTTTATATTGTAAATCTTATAATAAATTATAAGAAAGTGCAAACTTTAAAGAACAATATAGCAAAATTTTATTAATACAACTACTTTTGTGTTTTAAGTAAACAATGATCCTAATCTTATTCTAAATTAATTTATGTAAAAAATATATTTTGAAAATTTTTCAATTTGGTTCCTTTTTGTAGCACCTAGCCCATAAAGATAGAATTGTTAAATTACTGTAATTTTATATAATTTATATAATTGTTACATTCAAATTAAATGATGCAATAGTACTAGCTAAATTTTTGTAACTCTGGTATTTAATATATAATGCGATAAAAATTACATAGTTTATAAAGAATTGAATAAATTATATTAAATAGTATATAATTTTTGCTATCATAGCAATAATAGCTATTTATTATTATATTTGGAACTGTAATTTTATACTTACTTTTATTTATACCAGATTTATAAAAGTTTTGACTAAAATTATTTAAACGATCAAAAATTATATATAATTTTGATTTCTAAAACTTATACAAATTTATATTCAACTCTATGCGCAACATGCGCAACTTGACAAATCGAAATAATGATATAACAATTACATCAAAACTCTAGATTTTATTAACCCAAACACTAAAAAAAAGCAATGACAATATGCATAAAAAAAACTTATCATATAAAATTAGTTTTCATTAGAACCAACTATTTATATACATAAAAAAAAAATTTAATAAATGCTCAAAGACATTTTTTAAAGAAAAAAACCCTCAAATAAATCTATTCAAAAACATGAGAGACCAGCCATATTTTAACTCAAACACTAAACAAAAGCAATAACAATATGCATAAAAAAAAACTTATCATATAAAATTAGTTTTCATTAGAACCAACTATTTATATATATATAAAAAAGTTTAATAAATGCTCAAAGACATTTTTTAAAGAAAAAACCTCTCAAATAAATCTATTCAAAAACATAAAAGGCCAGCCATATTTTTAAAGCAGCTTTAAGAAATAGAAAGGTTCTAGCACTCTGTGGGCTATGCTTTTATCATTTTTCTATAATAGTGAGACCTGTAGATGAAAACAGATATTCGGATTGCACTTACATTGCTGAAATACACAAATACTTGCAGACAAGCTTTGTGAGTGCTAGATATTCTATTTGTTTGACTTGATACTTTTGGAATAACAAATACGAATCAAATTCATACTCAGAATTATTTTGCTAACCTGATTGCTTGTTAAAAAAAGTAGTTTCTGTCAAAAAGATATCTTCATTACTACAAAGTTTGTTACTAAAATCTATTTGTTTTATGTTTAACAATTCATTTGATTTATAAAAATTAATTAATTCACAATACTCTTCATATTCTTCAGAAATAGTATAATACTTTTCTTCTTCTGTAAAGATTTGCATATTGGATCAAAGAAGATTGCAAGTTGAATTAATCTTGTCAACTAAAAATCAAGTTTGAATTAATATATAAAGATACTTTTTAAATTTTTGAACACTAATATTATATATTAATGCACAACTAACTTTTATCTTAATATAGTTAATTGCATACCATGCTTGTGAAAGGGTTGGATACTGAGAACTAAACAACCATTTTGAAACAACCTTATAAGGTTACAAAAATTCAACCAATTCAGTTACCATTTCTCACTCATTAAATGATAGTTCTTTTTTCTTATAACTTTGTAACGCCATATTTTCATTGGACTCAACCAAAAGTGATTTATACTTATACATTACTGGTTTAAGTGTAGCCAATCATTTCAACAAATAGAGCATTGAGTTTCACTTAGTTGATACATCACAAACTACAAAAAGAAGCCTATTTCACTTCTCCATTTTTATTTAAATATCTAAAAGAAACTGTTTCTGTTTTGGACTACCACTGAAATAGAATACAATGTTTTTGTATTTTTTAATTAAATTTGAAATTTTAATATATTCTTTTAATGCATCATATATAGCAAGTTGTAGCATGTGGCCAAAACAAAAAACTTATGATATACTATGCCTTTGTTTTACCCTTTGTAAACAAGACTTAATGTTCGATTCATTGTTAACTGTTCCACAGATAATATTATTTTTAAGGTTAAAATTATGAAGAATTTTAATAATTTTACTTGCAAGACAATCTGGCATGTAAGGATATAGAAAACATAAAATCTCTCCAACTATTTCTTTCATTTGAAAATTGTTATTGATCCATTAAAATGTAAACCCAATATATGGATCATCATTGTTGGAAGTTCACATATCGGTGATAAATGATGCATAGCTAATTTTAGTATTATTGAGTACAAATTCATATACATTTCACAAAATTTTGTCTTTTGCATTAATAAGGATTTCTTTCAATTGATCCTTACTAGACATATTAATTTGGAGTCAAGACCTTCAATGATTTTTTTAAATGATGGTTTCTCAAGGACTAAGAAAGGTTGAAGTTATTAACAATCAAAGCTACAATATTATTATTAAGTTTTTTTTTGTTTCAGATTATTAGATGTATACTTAGTTGTCTTATTGAACGCCTAAGTTAATGTTATTTGTGAGGGTTCTGCAGTTACATGAAATTCACAACTACTATTGCTTTTTGATTCAATAGTTACATGACCACTTTTGATGATTTCTTTTGAAAGATAAAATTTACTCTGTAAGTATCTCTACAAATTTGATGTTGACCCTTCTTTTTGATATTTCACTTGTGAAATACAACTTTTATATCAACAAGTCCAAAATTCTACATTATTGATTAATACTATTAAATAAAAGTTTTTACAGGGCTTCCATTTGGTTTTTCAGTTCTTTTTTGCTATTGCAAATTATCAAATAAAGGCTAATTACTTGTATGAAATAGTGTAGATGGTATAGATAGTATAGATAGTATAAAGAGTTGTAAAAAAGCTTTACTTATATCTAAACTTTCTACATTGCTTATTTCTAAACTAATATCATTCTCATTTACATGCATTTTGTCTTTACAAAATTAAACTAGTAAATGCATCATGTTAATGCAGTGAGCTTTGATAATTATAGTCGCAGCTTTCTAAGTGCACGCTTTCTAAGTGCAAACTCTCCCTATATACAAACCATAGCTTGGTCCTGAGCTCAGGACTTAGTCATATTCGATATTCTGCATATGTACAAAATTCTGGGGTATCAAACATAATATGTATTCTCTATAAATGCATGCACGTAACTAATTTTAAAACCCGACTAATCATAACATATATCATAGCTTGCTTGAAATTTCTACAATTATTACTCATGATTAATTTTTTCTTATATTAAAACTGGTTTTAACTAATTTTAGCATAAAAAAAATGTATTTTAATTCTAATCTCTAAATTGAATTTTAATATGTGCATATCTGATATGTACATCATTAGCAAATTTTATATATAGATATATATCGATTACTAACCGGTAAGATATATATCGATACTAAATACCCCTGCTGATTTCTATCGATAGTGATAGTAATCGATATATATCTGATTATCAGATATATATCGACTATTATCACTATTGATAGAAATCGGCAGGGGTATTTAGTATCGATATATATCTTACCCGGTTAGTAATCGACATATATCTATATATAAAATTTGCTTATTAATTGATATATATCTTATATTATATTAATTAATAATTATTATATTCACATAATCATACTTTTTGCAAATTTTTAACTGTTTTACAGGTTTTTGCAAGTTTTCGCAATTTATTATAAAATTTTATTTTTTATTTATTATTATTATATAATATTTTAATTATTCGCAATTTAATATAAAATTTTATTTTTTTATTTATTATTATTATATATTATATTTAAATATGGGAAAATGTTTTTTGTGCACCTGCATGATCATGCACCCCTTCAGATCGCCAGATATTTTTACAATACGCCGACACATAACCACAGGATCTCGGAACTTTTTTACGATATATATAAATCTTGTGCCCCAAATTTTTTTATTTTGAGATCTTATCGCATATCTGTTGTTTTTATTTAGCAAAAGCAACTCACAACGAACAAAGAGCTTCTAAATGGTATTTTTCACATCTAACGTTAATAAAAGATCTTATTTAACTTAACATTATCATCTTTAACTTACTACCACTACCTTTAACTTACTACTCTTTGACACTCTTTAACTTTAATAAACTTGGTAAGCATTAGTTAACTTACTACCTTTAACTTACTACCTTTAACTTAAACATACTACCTTTAACTTACTACCTTTAACTTACTATCATAAACTTAAACTTACTACCTTTAACTTACTACCTTTAACTTACTGCCTTTAACTTTCTATATTTAACTTGCTACTGCTACTTATAGCTTTACTTTTAACTTAGTACCTTTAATTTTGAATTTCGATAAACCAAATACGCTTACAAAATATAGCCCGATAACCAGAACAAAAGCATAATATATTCCTGGCAGTAAAATACATTGTCTCTTTGCTATCTATTAATAAAAACATGATCCTAGCAACTGCAACAAAAACGGCAATAACAAAGGATAGTGACGAGCATAGCATTATAACAAAGCAACGTGGGTTTTAAAAACGAGATAATGTTTAAACCTCTTAGTTTAATCCAAATATATTGATTATGACCCTAGCATCACCAATCTAGAAAAATTTCGCTACTAGCATCAGGATTAGGGTTTGGGTGTACTTATATTGCACCTTAGTGAAGTTTTTAGATTGGTAAGGCTAAAGGGTTTTGTGATAGTATCTTATTCTTTATACTTACATCTTTTTTAATTCAAAAAAATAGATGGCGCATAATGAAAGTACATCCAATTTCAAAGACCTCAGCAATCTTGAGTTTGGTGAATCAACATATGATTTTGAGTCTGATAAACCGATATACGATCTTGAATTTAATGGACCAACATGTGATTCTGTAGTTGTTGTTCAGGAAAATAAAAATGTCAGATTAAAAGAGAAGCCATACGAAGGAATGGTATTTCATAGTTGGGAAGAAGCATTTGATTCATTAGAACTATATTCTCAATATGAAGGGTTTAAGCTAAGGAAGGGACGTATTGAGAAAATTTCTAATGGAGCTATACGAAAAAGAACAATGTTGTGTGAACACAGTGGCGAATATAAACCTAAAAGCACGCAATTGACTAAAGAAACAAGCACCAAATATATCAAATGCCCGTGGCATGTAAATTTGTTACAACCGCAGAAGAATAATCCTAATGGAAATGTTTATATTACTACTTTAGACAATGATCATAATCATGAATTGTCCTCTTGTAGAACAAAATTTTTTAATGATAGTGAACTTACCCAAGAAATGTATGAAAGAGTAGAATTCTATGTGAATACTGTTAAGCTAAAGCCGTTACAAATTCAGAGGGCTTTACGGAAAGAATTTCCTGACCATGAAGTTTACCTTTCTGAAATTCATAAAGCAACAGCAAAATATTATAGTAATAAATGAAAGGATATGTCAAATAATGCTGCATCATTGTACGAAGAATTAATAAGAAAAAATGAAGACCCTTGATAGTATGTTGCAATTGAATGGGACTGAGAATCACATAGCCTTCAAAAACTATTTTGGATGTCTCCCGATCAGATCATCCTTTGGATAGAGTATTGTGATATTATACTTAATGATAATACTGCAAAAACAAACCGATACGATATGGCCCTCTCACTTTTCTTATGTGTTGACAATCTTGGGTCTTCACGACAGTTGGATGTGCGCTTATGAACGATGAGTCAGCAGATTCGTATTGGTAGGTTTTACGTCAGACAAAACAAGCTACTGGAGGCTATATACCTGCTATTATTATGACCGATGCTGATCCGGCTTTGGATCTTGCAATCTCTGAAGAGTATGAACAATCTTATGCCATGCTTTGTATATTCTATATATCACAAAACCTTCCTCGAAATCTCGAGGCTAAGTTGGGTCAACAGTATCAGGAATTTGTTCAAGATTTTTATACCGCTAGAAATTCTCTTGTTCTGGAAGTTTTTGAACAAAAATGGAGACAGTTGATTAAGAAATATAATGAGCCTAGAGTAGTAAAGTATCTAAAAACATTGTATTTTTCAAAAACAGCATGGGTACGTGCTTATACCGCAAAGATCTTTACTGCCGGCATACAATTAACGTCTTGCGTTGAGAGTTACAACGCTCAAGTCAAAAGGCTGGTTTTAAACTCTAATATTAGCCTACTCTAACTTGCTGAAGCCTTGGAAGCAAGTATAGAAAAAGAGATTAAAAAAGCAAAGTATGCTTATTGGAAGACACAAATTCCATTGACATTGTCCGCCGCTACATTACCGCTAACACTATTTCCTGAACTCAATAAGGCTTTGAGTCAGTTTATTACGCCTGAAATACAAAAAATTCAGTGTGCTAAAATTAAAAGTTGCCTAAATTATCATACATCTGCTGTCACAAAAGATGAAATGATTAAATATCAAGGGGTATGTATTATATTGTTGTTTAGATATAATTTTGCAAAATGATACTGAACTTACAGAATCTTAATATATTTAAGCCCGGGTCAGATGATATTTCGTTTGTAGAAGATGACGAAGATATTATGCAAATTTCCATTAAGTATTTATTGGAAAATATAGACATTGACAAAATAAAGGAAATCTGGGCCATCCGCATAATTACGGCTTCGACATTTTGTCATTTTGTTATCCTTCTTTCTGATAAGACTTATGTATGCTCTTGTTTAGGGCTTGTAAATCGTGGGGTAGTTTGCCATCACTTTTTTCAAGTGATGTTATGTAGTCATGTAGCTGCGGTCGATATTGCATATATTCATAAAAGATGGTACAAGGACATTTATAGCGATTTACAAGAAGAGACTTATTATGTCGCTACACGTTTTAGCAAGAATCGTTCTCAAAATCAACCTACAGAATTCACAAGGTCTGATATAAATAAATTGTTTACACCGGCTGATCTCTAGGACGAAAGAAAGGAAAATATTAATGAACAAAAGCTATATGGAGAATTATGGGGAGTTGCACGAAATATCACGCAAAAGGCAGTTCAACTTCATAGACAAGATGTTCTTGAAAAGCTACAAAATTTATTAACTGAAATACAGGAAGAAGAATTAGTAAACAGTCCAGCCAACGATAGTAACGAGGATGTGTGCAGTAATAGCTGTAATAGCTTAGATGAAAATGAAGAATGTGAAAAACTAATTCATTAGTTAATATACCTCTTCAAAACCCAAAAAAACGTAAGGCGAAAGGACATCCAAAAAGTCCCAAGCGAATCAAGCGATCAGAAGAATTAAAGCCGGCCAAACGTCAAAACCAATGTGGGAATTGTGGCGAGTACGGGCATTATAGACCTAAATGTTCAAAAAAAAGTAATTAGAGAGAGAATGGTTAATAAATCATTTTGTAATTATTTTTTTTCAATAAATATGTAATGATCTTTTAATAGATATTTAATATGAACATTATAGTGTTACCACAGTATAGAATATATGTAATAGTTATTCACGTTTTATTATAGATATCATTAAAATCACGAATTAATCAAGATATTATTCATCATTGCGGCATAGCCGCAATGATGAATAATATCTTGATTGATTCGTGATTTTAATAATATTGACGACAAATATGTGTAATAATAACGGTTATTCACTCAAATGCCCAATATTTAACTTTTACGGGACATCATCAATATTATCTAGTTCTTTTCACAAATTTATGATTACTTGGCACGAATGGTTGAACACAGGTAAGTTGACCTAGCTTTTATATTTAAGAACATAGAATTTACTATACCTTCTTATTCAATTTTTTTGATACGCATTATTTAGTCGAATCATCCAGAGCTATGTATAGTTGGTAGTAGAATTCATAAAAAGAAATTTCAACAATTACTGATCATTTTTATTGTTAAAGTTTCTTTTTTGAATTCTATGCGGCACTCAAAAGTGCAGTAATATAAATTCTACTAATGAAAACGGAGGTCCATTATTTAGAACTTTTAGCATCAAGATGAAGAAAGCTAGTGAAATTGTTATGAGTAAATTACATCAATTCCTCGATGGTCAAGGCATACTTACTCCAAACTGCTTGGGCGGTATAAATTAATCATTTACTCGGCCAATTTTCCTTCTTTGGTCAAATTAGAATTAAGATTATCAGCCTAAATTAGGTTATGCAGGTCAACTACTCACGTTACTGCACTTTGGTTGAATTGAAAATAGGTTATTTAGAATTTACATAGTTTTGCTGATTATAAGAGGTTTAGGGTTAGTCTTCTCTTCGTTTCAAATCATTTACATATAGATTAATTTTTTTTTTTCGGGAAAATTAGTAAGAATCTTAAACATTACGTACTTGAAAATCTCTACAAGAACGTGCATATAGAGAATAATAAGGAAAAAGTGCATTTATAGAGGTCAAGTATATATTTGGGCCAGCACTTAAGTGTGCATTTGGAGAGATGACTGTACCTCTATGTATATATATGTTATGTATCACTTTGCAATTCATGTCGATTTCAAAATGAACATGTTGATTTAAAATTGCAATTTAACATATATCAAATAATAATCAGTATAGTAACACCGATATAGGTATTTTACTAAATATGGAAATCGATTCTAGAATAATTTACACAAATTTGATTAGTTGTCAATTGATGTTTTTTTTATTTTCCCTAACAATTATAAGTTTACGGGATAATAACTATATGGATTAAAGGTAAGAAACCTTTACTTCCGAATCAACCCTTTTTAAAAAAAAAAAAGATACTTAAAATCAAAGAGTTTTAAATAAAGCATATACTTTAAAGTTAACATTTTAACTTTTTTTTTATAGAATTTAATAACGTCACACTCTTTACTCAAAAAAGATGGTTCTTAGTTCAAACAAACTCGGATCTAAGAGAAGAAATGTTAGCAGATATGCATTGTGATGATTTTGTCAAATTCCGGTTACAACAATCTTAGGATCGGAAATGCGTATATTACAAATTTAGGACTCTCTAGTACAATGAAGGAAGTGTGCAGAGTTTTGCCTTATGTACTGTACATGGTATCAGAAATTTTACAAGGAAAACCATATACTCAAGCAGTTGATATTTATGCTTTGGGTATCATTATGACAGAAATATTAACTAGAAGAAAAACTTTCAATAGTTATAATTTTGATGAACTTGCAATCAAAATTTGTCAAGGATTGCGACCAGAATTTACATATTATACTCCTGACTTTCGGTTCTAATTCTTTCCTGCTTGTGGGTTGCTCCATTTGGGCTAACATAAAAAAATTGGTCTTTGGTTGTTTCATCACAACACAAAACGCCCCATTGATTAGTTTGATAATCTCGCCTTAAACATAAAAAAGTTTTTTCTCCGGCTTTTTTTACTATTGCTTCTATTTATATTAAATTAGCCAGGTAATGTATGGAAAAAACAACCTAATATTTGATATGTTAACACTTTGATTACTACGTGGATTGAAGAAATAGACAAACCCTGATGATGAAAATGAAATTAAAAAGCAATTTTTTAGAAACAAATAAAATTAAACTTATTATTGAACTGACAAAACATTCGAGCCATAATTATATTATTAAACCTACCAACATTTAAAAAATATCCAACAGGTTAAAATTATAATCAAGCAGTATATGTTATCACATTATAAAGATACCCGATAACGAATAGAAAAACCGGTAGCAATTGTACTCTGAAGAATACTGCGATGACTTATTGGATTTCAGTAATAATAATATTGGATCAGAATGGGAAAAAGCATCAGCAGTTGCACTCTGCAAGAATACTGCAATGACTTCTTTGGATCCCGGTAATAATGACTTAAATTAGAAATGGGGAAAAGTGTTAGCAGTTGCACTCTGCAGAAATACTTTGATGACCTCTTTGGAACCCTGTGATAGTGATCTTGGATCGGAAATGAGAAAAAGTATTAGCAGTTGCACTCTGCAAAAATACTCTAATGATTTTTGAACCCGGCGATAATGATCTTGGATTAGAATAGGGGAAATCGTTGGCATTGCACTCTGCAAGAATGCTATAATAACTTCTTTGCATCACAATCTTGGATCAAAATGCAGAAAAGCATTGGCAGTTGCACTCTGCAAGAATCCTACTATGAATTTTTTAAATTCTGACATAATGATCTTAGATCAGAGTAAGGTTGCACTCTGCAAGAGTACTGCGATCACTTTGAATCATGGTGATAATGATCTTGAATCAGAATGATAAAAAGTATTAGCAGTCGCAATTAGCAAAAATACTTTGATGACTGCTTCAATAATACTTGAAAAAAAGCATTAGCAGTACACTCAACAAGAACACTGCAATAACTTCTTTTGATCCAGTGATGAGGATCAAAATGAGGAAAAGGCGATTGCACTCTGCAAGACTTTGGATCATGGTTTATCCGTAAATATTAAATATTTATGGAATTTATTACTCAAAATGATAGAATGTTTTACCCTACTCAATCATGCTACAAATTCGTAGAGCATTTATAGATAATGAAATGCTCTAATAAAATTTTACAAGGCAAGATTCCCGATAATATTAATGCTTATCTATGGGCTAAATGCTGTGCTGATGCTTCACTAACATAATTTATTAGTTTTTAGCTAATTAATGTAAGGATAGTAAATATGTAGTATCGGTATGATTCTTTTTTTATTTTTATTTTTTTTTCATAAATCAAATAAGAATGAAAAAAATGTTAATCAACTAAATATTAAAATTAGAAGATACGAACAACCCAGATGACTTACAAGTTTGGAAAATAAAGCATTTATTATTGACAATTAGCAGACATGAGTAATTTTGATAGAATGTATCAAATTTGTTAGTTATTATTTAAGAATTGGTGAAATAGATAAACATAAAGCGTTTGCATATATTATCAAAAGACTTTTGGGCAAATTATTCGATGGAAACTTATTTGTTACTACTGTAAATTCTCGAAATAGCGGGCAGAGGTGTGCTATTTTGACTACGTACGCGCTATTTCAGGTATGTGCATGGGCATTATTTCAAATATATAGATCAATTTTTTGAAACTGGGATTTGTTAAAAATAACGCCCATGAGTGGTATTTTGATTGTGCATAATTATTTGTTAACACAATATAGATAGAGTTTTTCAAAATAATGCTCATGGATGGTATTTTATTTCTACAACATTTGGATGCATACGTACATGCATACGTACTATCAAAGCCCAACAATAACCAAGTAGTATCATATAACAAGGTATAACCAAATATATCTTTTTTCTAATGGCATATAATCTGCATACTGGTACTTTTTTTATTAAATTAAATAAATAAAAAAAATTCCAATAAATAGACAGGTTCTCTCCACGATTTGGATATATTATTTGATTCGCCTTTTGAACAATCTTCACTCAAGAAAAGACTTCCATTCTAGAAACACTAAACGCTAAAGTTACCCACTCTAATAAAATAGAATTCCAAGACCCATCGCTTATAAAAAACAAAATAATAAAAAAAAAAATGTAAACTAAAAATAATAATTGAAAGCTCGAAGTGCCATTTTCTCTTGACAGTACTCATTTCATATAATTTCTGCATTAGTTCGTCTTTTACTATTTGGTTGTAGCTTCATCGTGGTATTTAAATCATAAAAAATTACATTAAATTATTGTGTATTCAAAGTTACAATTATATGCAATTCTAATTTACAACTTACTTTAAGGAAATCAGTAAAGAAGTTCTAATCAAATTCTTTGAATTGACTGGACTCACCCTAAACTCTATGGTAGTGAAGACAATAAAATGTCGCACCGTTTACAAGCAATTGTTGGAGACTTGAAATGAGATTGATGAATTATCAAGTGAAGAACAAGATGAAGATATGATGGACGTAGATGTATATGATTATACTTATGATGATATGATGAATGCGGATGAGAATAAAGATATGGACATGACAGATAATGAGTGTTATGGTAAGTATGCAAACATTCTACGTCCATTAAATATTACTTCGCTGTTCATTAAATATTACCTCGCTGTTAAAATTGATCCACACATTAGAATACTACGATTAGACAATAAATAGGTAGTTCTCAGCTCATTAAACTGATAGGAATTTCTGAAATAGAAAAGAATTTTTTAGTGAAATAAAAAAACAAAAGCAAATGCCTGCATTCAATTTTAAAAAATTGGTTGCCACTTATCTGATATTTTCCAAGTTTATTTCCGTCTTTCCAAGGAAACTTTTATTAAAAATATATAAAAAAAAACGTTAGTTTATATCCAGACAAATAATTTATCTTTTAATAAATACAAAATTCTTGATTGATACTGCAACTTAATATAAAATATTTAAATTACCCGGTTACCTTAAATTCTATACATTAATAGTAAAATAAATACATTTTCTATAAATGCCTTCTACGAGCATTTATTAAGACCTTGACCTTCATAAATGCACTTTCTCTTACCGGTATCATTCTCTAAGTGCACGTTGTTAAAGTTTGGTGGGTGCTTTTAGAGATCTGACTGTATGTGAATGCATGAATGTGTGAATGGTGAATGTGTGATTGCGTATATGCGTGTATGCGTGTATGCATAAATGCTTAACAAGCAATAAAAGAAGCATCAATTAAATAATATAACGTGATCCAATATGGGGGGCGCATTATTTCAGGGCGCGCATTGGCGTTATTTCAAACCCAGATATGAAATTTTTAGGGGTCGTGATTTTTCAAGAATTTATGTGCAATCTTGTCTGTTAAATGTCAATTAAAACTAGCCAGTATTTTTTATAAGATATGAACAGTATTTATTATATATGTTAGCATATATAATATGTATAAATGATAATGTTTTTTGATTTTATGTTGCATTTAGTAATAATCTTGTGTCGTAAAAGTTATTGGTATAGGTTTATTTGTATAGAATAAAAATATATATAATGATATGTGTATGTGATTACTAGTGTTAGTAGTTGAATCTGGTATGATAGAATACTTGAGGTGATTGCTCATAATTTGATCTAAGGTTTGGAGTTCTTTATTGTACATAGGTTTTCTAATATATAGTAATTTGTATTTAAAAACTTTTTTTTTTTTAAATGTTAGGTTTGTATTTAAAAACTTTTATGCTTTATATTATAGAAAGTATAGAAAATATGAAAGTAATAGCTAATTAAATAAAATAATTCAGATTTAAAATATTTAAGTTGCATTATAAATAATTTTATTTACTACAAGTATAAATAAAATGCTATTGGTATCCTTGGTAAAGGCCAAAATTTAAAATCTATATTTTGAAATAATTTTTCAAAATCTAATACTTATATTACTAAATAAAGCATAAGAGTGTTATTTTGAATTTTGGTTCAAATTAACAGAATTTATTATATCAATTCAAATAACCTTAATTTATTGAATTAATTATATTGGCAAGAGTTAGATTAGCACAAATAAAAAGAATAAAAGAGATAAATAAATTATTTTAGATACTTCAATTAAAAAGAATAGATATGATCTATTATGTAGTAAAAGAATGCTAGTAAACCAAAAGTGCTGAAAAATGTTTTTGAAAAAATTTTTTTTTACAAATTATATTTGATATTCTAAATTGGGATAGAATGTTGTAATATCTATTATGGTTATTATAAAAATTTAGTTAAAAAGTTTGCATGTTATTCTAGTAACAATGAAAGTGAGTTAGTTGTATTGGAAGTATCATTTATTACTATAAAAGATTTTGTTACAAACTTACTTGTACATAATACATAATTAAGGTTGTTAATTTAGATTGAAATTGTGATTTCTATTATGAATTACTAAAAAAATCTTGTTTTAAAAATGTCTTATTATTTAGATGTAAATCAATTTGCATTAAGAATATTATTAGTTATTATAAAAGATTTTATTATAAAACTTACTTATTATTATAAATTAGCTATTGTGGTTTATATAGTTTTACAATAAAAAATTTACTACAGAACCAATAATATATATATAATTATAGAATTAGCTATTGTGGTTTATATAAAAAATTAATGCAAAACTTGGTAATAATAAAAAAGATGAGTTAAAATTATCGTAATTTTTATCATAAATTACTTAAAAAATTTGGTCCCAACAGATTATATGTTTTAAGATTAAGTTTGTATTAAAATTATTATAGTTTCTATGAATTACTATAAAATTTTTATACCAATTTGTTTGCTATTCTAATAATTAGCATAAGTTAGTTTTGGAATTATTATTATCATGAGCTACTAGTATAAACTTTACTATTTTAAACATATATCTTAGTTAATTTAATATTAAAGATTCAAAATGCACATAATGAATAAAAGTTGATTTTTTTTATATGCACATTTTGAAAATAAATAGCATTTTACTATGTTAATTATAAATCAAAAAAATAAATGAGATTTTTTGGTTTTAATTTCAATTATTTAATTTATAATTTTGACAAAAATAAATGATATATCATTTTCAAATAAGTTTTGTATTAACTTTATTCCATTTTTTGATAAATTTGAAATAATAATCCTTTGGTTATTTATGAAAGTCTCTGAATACTCTCATTTCATTTTTCAATTTCAAAATTTTTGATTTACAAAATATTTTTTTATACATTTATTTAGGTTTATTCTTATGAACAAATTAATTATTCGGTTTTTTTCTTTCTATGATTATAAAAAAAAAAACAAAAATTAACTTTTTATAAAATTATTATAATTCAATTTAATAAAAATCGCATTACAAATTTTTTTAGTACATAGTGAATTTGTAAAATTTATAAATATTTACATTCATTCATTGCTAAAAATTCATGTACTAATATTAAAAAAAATTTAAATTGAATGTTAAAAAAAAGACAAAACTTTACAAAATTAGAAATAACTAAAAAATTTTGATGTAATTATTACAATATAAGTTTTAGTTTTCATTTTTATTTTACCTTTACCTTAATGCTTTAATTTCCAGTAGAGTATTGTACAAAAACTATTTTGGTTAAAAATTTTTTTTTGATATTTTTATAAAATCATTAAATCAGGCTAATTATATTATCAGAAAAAATTTTTTAGTATGTTTTAAATTTTGTAATATTTGCCTTTTTAGTATCTGTTTTTGGTATTTTTAGTACTTGATTTTTTTAGAATGGTATATTAATTAAAGATTAATCAAATTTAATTTATAAGAATATAAGTTCGAGTAGGTGGTATTATATAATGGTAAAATTTTTAATATATTTATAAATTGCTAATCTGAATTTTGATGATTTATAATTATCTTTTTTTATGAATATTAACATCCTTATGAAATTATCTAGTTAGATTAGTATTAGAATTTTTTAGCCTATTTTGAATTTTATAATATCTGCCTTTTTTAGTATCTGATTTCGGTATTTTTTTAGTATTTGATTTTTAAGTATAGTATTTTTTTTTTAATATTTAAACAACATAAGTACATATGGAGAGTGGGTAAGGAAATATTCTGTATCCAATCTAAATCTATATTTAAATTTAAATTTAAATCTAGAAATCTATTTAGAAATAGAGTATTAAAAAAATGGAAATAATTTTTTTCCTAATTTGTTTAAAAAAAACTAACAAAAATGGTTAATCTTCGAACTGGAACCTTCATAAAAATTACTATTTTTTTATCATTTTCTACTATTTGTATTACTGTTTTATATACCCAAAGCATTCCCGATTGGGAAAAAAGACCAAACAAAATATAATAAGTGTAAATATAATATATATCAAATCTAAGCAGATTTAATAAAGTATTTTTGAATATATAATGAATATATATTTTTTTTATATGACTTTGTATAACTCTTGATAAAATGGACTCCAGATATAACAAAGTAAAATCTTGATATAATTGATCAAAGTTAAATTGTTGCTGTCCAAATAGTTATACCTAAAAAACTATGGTCCAAACTGTATCTGAGTTTATACAATAAGTTTGGGACAAGTTCCAGGCTTTAACTAGTTTTAACTAATGGTTAATACTCTAGAAAGTCCAAAAGTCCCAAACAAGTTAGGTTTGGATGGCAACTATATACCATAGTAAATTCTGCTTAATATAATATATTTATTAAATAAACTCACAATGTTGTAGATTTTAGTTAATTTCTCTCTAATTGCCCAAACAATATGTTATATCAAGAGTCATATAGTAACATAACAAAACTACCATTCTTGATTTTTAAGGCTCAAATTTACTAGACCATAGCTTTTTGTACTAAGTCAACTTATTTAGTATTAAAAAATACATCAAAATAGCATATTTTATTTTACTTTTCTTAAATTTTAAGAAAAATACTTAATTTTAGAAAGTTTTATCAAAAATTCAAAATTAAGCATCTTTGACTCAAATTTTAAAAAAATAAAAATAAATTATATTAAAATAATGTATTTTTTGGTGTTAAACAAGTTTACTTATAGCAAAAAGTTAGAATCAATTAGAAAATCATAGAAATTTGTATAATTTTATTAATAAAATTATTAAAAATATTATATTACTTGAAATTTTACTAATTGATTACA
>QKWP01002690.1:1046-27625 GCA_003550325.1 Gigaspora rosea | reverse complement strand
TAAAATATACTGATATGATGAATTTTTGGTGCTAAACAGGTTTATTTAATACAAAATATTATTATCAATTAGTAAAATTTCAAGTAATAATATTTTTAATAATTTTATTAATAAAATTATACAAATTTCTATGATTCTCTAAATTTTACTAATTGATTTTAGTCTTTTTATATAAGTAAACTTGTTTAGTACCAAAAACTATATTATTTTGGTATATTTTATTTTATTGGTTTTAAAATTTGAAGCAAAAATACTTAATTTTGAATTTTTGATAAAAATTTTTAAAATTAAGCATTCTTTTTTTAACTTTTTTAAAAAATATACTGATGTGATATTTTTTTAATACTAAACAAGGTTACTTACTGCAAGAAGTTATAATCAAAATATTAAATACAAAATACCATTATACAAGTCACTCTTGTTATAGTAAAGTGATTTGTTCCATTAATAAAAATTTTAAAAAATTTATTATATCGAGAGTTTTATTAGTAAATTCACTATATCGAGAGAATTTTATATAAAATGGATTGAGCTTAACTTTACTATATCGAGATTTTAATTAGTCTTCACTATATCGAGAGTTCACTATAATAAAAGTGGCTTGTACTATAAATTTTACTAATTGATTCTAACTTTTTGCTTTAAGCTAACTTGTTTAGCAACAAAAAATATTATTTTAGTATCTTTATTTTATTTTTTATAAAGTTTGAGACAAAGGTGCTTAATTTTTAAATTTTTGATAAAAATTTTAAAATTAAGTATTTTTTTTCAAATTTTAAAAAAAAAAATAAAATAAAATATACTGATTGAATGTGGCTTTTGGTTGTAAACAAGTAATATAAAATTTTTAAGAGTAGAGGATGTGCAGATCATTTTATTTAATTATTAAATAATAATATACAATACAAAAGAATAGCAATAAGAAAATAAGACTTTTTAAATATACTTTAATAAAAAAAATACATATGCATATATTACATATAAACATAACTACTATAAATCTAGAAGCGGATCTTCTGCCTTTAATCCTTGTCGAGCACGTACTAAATCTAGAGAAAATATTAATTATTAATAACTATTTTTTTGTTTATATAGAATATAGTATCATAAAACTATTCATACCTATAAATCCTCGTCTCCGATCAGATACAGCAGAAGGAATCTGTATTTGTTTTGCTTTTGGTTTGAAGAGTCATTTTCTGTGGTTCAAACCCTGAGCATTATTGAGATCTTGCTCAGAAACTATTGGTTTATTAGCACCTTTTTTAATTCCAGCCTTCTTATAAACTTTAGTAAAATTCCGTAAATGATGAAAAAATGTATCATATACGAAATAAACAATACTGTACCGGATCCCTTTAGTGATTAAAAAATTGCCATGGAGTAATAAACGTGAGGCAAATGCTACAATTTGTCCTGGTCGAAGATGTACACTATCTCAAGCTGGGGGAAACATAACTCTCCTCCTTTATAATCCCCTAGTGCAACTAAGACACATAAACTATTTGCCTCATCATGTTCATCCCAATGATAGTCACTAGTAGTATTAAAATTGATAGCTATCATTGAAAAAACTCCAAAAGGTTTTGGTGCAAATGGACCCCATGATAGCCTGCTCAATTTCATATATAAATCTTCATAATTGTCTCTGAAAAACTGGTTAACACAGTTTGATAATGGCTTGAGACCTTGAAGCAATTTGTTGATACATTCATGATAATCAATATTATGTGTACTTGCAGTATTGGAACTTGTAAAAGAAAGCAAATTGTTTCTAGTATAAGCTCCAAAGTGTTCGATAAAGTTGGTCCAAAATTCATTGCTTCGATGTGAAGAATGCTCCAATGTATGAAAATAATAATTATTTACAGTATTAGTTGCAAGCATAATAGCATTGTAGTTACCGAGTTGCTCTAAGTGGACCAATATTTGATTACTTAGATCTGTAATGCACTCTGGTTCTGTTATATGCTTGAATTGAACCAATTCATTTATCAATTTGGGATTATGACGTGCTGATATAATCAGACGTGCCTTTTCTTTTTTAGTATTATATGCAGTAGCTGTGTCAAAAAGATCTTGAAAGTCCCTATCACTTTGAATATTATAAGCATGCCGGAGTTTTTTTCACAACAACCTAAGATGCTGTCGTATATGTTTTCTTTTTAATAAACATCCTGCTTCTTTAAGCCTAACCATCTGCCAAAAGCAACCCATAATCGCTTATTTGTAGTATTAGGCAATGATTTCTCAATGCCAACATTGGTCTCTTTAAATATCAGTATAAATCAAAGAGAGAAAATTTGATGGAATTTCAAGCAACTCAAGAGAGTTGCTATCAGAAGATTTTGTTTCTCTAATTAGAGTTTTAATTAGCAATTCTCTAGCAGATATGTCATATCTAGTTTTATTTTTTTTAGTTGATATCCGATCGGAAGAACAGAGAGGAATACCGGTACTTGTCCACTCCCTCTCCAAATAATAAATACTATCATTAGTAGAATTTTTCGGATGGCAGATTGAATTCGATACCGAGATGGATCAAAGATAATATCATCAGTCATCAAAGGGATATCAATAGTTAGCTTGCAAAGCATCTTAGTTTGTTTCTTATCATGCCTAAGTTTTTTATTTTTGCGCATACGGGCCTGTTTCGACAATTTGGCCTCGATGTTCTCTCTTTTTCGCTTATTAGTTGATGCTTGCATTATGTTTCTCAAATAGAAGAAAATATGTTATTAGTTAGTATGAATTTGATTCTTACCGGTATACTAAAAAAACAGAGAACTTAAATCTTTTTTTAATGTATCTAGCATGATTCAATTTGTGAAAGTTACTATATTTACACTGTAAATCGGCACANGCTTCTTTAAGCCTAACCATCTGCCAAAAGCAACCCATAATCGCTTATTTGTAGTATTAGGCAATGATTTCTCAATGCCAACATTGGTCTCTTTAAATATCAGTATAAATCAAAGAGAGAAAATTTGATGGAATTTCAAGCAACTCAAGAGAGTTGCTATCAGAAGATTTTGTTTCTCTAATTAGAGTTTTAATTAGCAATTCTCTAGCAGATATGTCATATCTAGTTTTATTTTTTTTAGTTGATATCCGATCGGAAGAACAGAGAGGAATACCGGTACTTGTCCACTCCCTCTCCAAATAATAAATACTATCATTAGTAGAATTTTTCGGATGGCAGATTGAATTCGATACCGAGATGGATCAAAGATAATATCATCAGTCATCAAAGGGATATCAATAGTTAGCTTGCAAAGCATCTTAGTTTGTTTCTTATCATGCCTAAGTTTTTTATTTTTGCGCATACGGGCCTGTTTCGACAATTTGGCCTCGATGTTCTCTCTTTTTCGCTTATTAGTTGATGCTTGCATTATGTTTCTCAAATAGAAGAAAATATGTTATTAGTTAGTATGAATTTGATTCTTACCGGTATACTAAAAAAACAGAGAACTTAAATCTTTTTTTAATGTATCTAGCATGATTCAATTTGTGAAAGTTACTATATTTACACTGTAAATCGGCACAACTATTACAACTAATAATTAATTGCATGCTGCTATTTTAGGTATTGTAATAAATTGATACAAAATTGCTATTTTAGAATTGTAATTAATTCAAATATCGCCCAGATCTACAAATTTAGATAAGCAGTATAAGAATAATGCAGGATTTACAATAAACATGCAGGTAATTAATTGTATACATGTTAACACATTACCTAGCATATTAACATGCTATCTAAAACGCTACTTGCTATTAACAATGATATTGCAAAGCCTAACATTTTGACGTGCTATCTATAATTTAATTCTTACCTGCATACACGTTAATGTGTTGTAAAGATTTTTACAAAAAGGCGATTATATGTTAATCATGGATTTTGACTAGCATTTAATGAGTTATACAAAAAACGGAAATGAAAGTTATCAATACTAAATAAAGAAAAGAAGATCTATATACAAAACTATCGGGAATTCGAATCTCTAATGCAATAATATCACAATTTTGAATTTGTAACACTATGATTCCCAATCTACTTGGGGCCGGGGTCGAGGGCCTGGTGCTGCCTGGAGCCGCTAATCAAAAAAGTAAATTGATTAAATTCATAGTCGCACATGTAAAGAAAAATTAATACTACTAAAAAGAGATAGAACTATACGAAGGCTGTGCAAAATGCGTGAAAATCAAAGGAGAATCAAGAAGTTGCCTCTAATTCACAAGGAATAGATGAAAATTACATTTAGAATCTAAATTTAATTTCATCTATTAAACAACTCTTAAAATCGTAAAGCATGAATTTTCCAAATTTGTTTAATTTTACAGACTATTTTGAGCCAAAAAAGTCAAATGTTTCACAAATTTGAAAGCGTTTTGTATAATGGTCTCAAGTTCAAGAACAAATGCAAGCGCAATGCAAGAACAAATGCAAGCGCAAGTGCAAGAACAAATGCAAACGCAGGTGCAAGTGCAAAATGCAAGCGCAAGTGCAAAAACAAATGCAAGCGTAAGTGTAAGAACAAATACAAGCGAAAGTGCAAGAACAAGAACAATTGTACTGCAATAGATAAAAAAAACATGATTAATAAAAAATAGTAAATATATTAGCAAACAATAAGAAAAAAAATTATATTCCAATAAAGATTTAGATGATTAGATTTTTCCATTATTCGTAAATTTTTTGTTAGAATTTTTGCCATCCAGATTATCTATAATTACTAGTTTTCTTGGCGATTCTTGTAGTTGTCGATCTACTGTAAAAATCATGATTATTTAAAATAATCAGTGTGCTAAAAACTAATGTAGCAATACAATTAAGTTATTATACTTTAATGCTTTTAATTGGTTATACAACCCGTGATCAAAATGTTAAGACTAAAAAAATATAAGATGAGCAAGTTATAATTAAGAGTTTCAAATTCGTAGCGGCGCATGGCGAAAAAAAGTAGTGTTGGGATCCGTTTGCGAATATCTGCGGATGATCTGGATATCCGGATCCCAATACTACCCTTAGCCCTTCCTTTGTAATATAGATATGATGATTGAACTGATTGGTAACACCTAGTACAAGGCTCACAGGATTTGCACGATGGTTTAACTTGTTTTAGTTAATAAATGCGTCTTCTTATTTATCAAAATAAGATTCTGAAACCCCTTACTTGAACACTCACAAAGATCTAATTTGTATGCATAATTGATAACAATTACATACATATGTATGCATTAGACAAAGATATTTGTTCTAAAAAATAAAATTAACCCCAATTAAAAAAAAATAAAATAATAATTTTAAAAAAAGAGCTTTCGAAGTGTTTTTATTCGATTGTGAAGAGCTAGCAAACTAGTATTAATAAATAAGAAGAAATATTTAAATTAACATTTAACTTTTACAGAAATAACAATTACAAACCAATTATTCAAATCGATACTTTTTTATATTAATTTTTAATCCATCCAATTAGTGATTTATTTCATTTAATAAAAGACAAAATTTGCATTCAACAAATAGGAACTTGGGGAATTAGTAAACCCAAAATTCTGATCTGTGATCGCTGCATACATACTTTGGCTATAAAATTGTACATACAAAGTTCTTATTCTCGGATGAATGCATTATCTAATTTTGTTTTTTTTGCTCCTCTCTTTTATAAGAAGAATGTAATGTTAACTACTGAATCAAATTTATTTGACCTAATTAGCAACTCAACTAGAATCTCTAGACTAAATTTAACTTGAAGTCAATTCATTATAATACCCGACAACAATCAACTGGAAACGGAAAATAAAAAATTCTTTCAAGAAGTCCATACAGAATGAAGGTAGAAATTTGCTAGCAATAGATTTACTACATTAAAAATAATTTGTTAATTTTATATGTTTGTTTAATTTGTCCCATCTGCCCCTTCTCTGAGAGTCCTGACAAGTGATGTTACCAAAAAATTAACTTCAAACGACCTTATAATCTTGGTATTCTAGTTCTAACCTTATTATCTCTTCCATAAGGTTATCTAGCTGCACTATGAGATGACTTGACTTACTAAGCATGGGTAAGTTGTAACTATCTATAATATTATTAGTATCATTATTCCATTGCTCTACTAACAACGCTTCCTTGTCCTTATCTCTTACAGGTTTTTCCAAAAGTTTTACCAACGATTGCACAGAAGGTTCTTTCGGGTATATATGATGAATGACTTCTTAGTTCTCATCGATTTTTATCTCAATATTAATTTCCTGTTCATATTTTGTAGTTATTACTTCTACTAATCATCAGGCAATTAATAAGACGAAGATTATTGAAAGGTTGACTATTAAGGCGATAAAATATGATTCGGTTAAAGATACATTGTAGTTGATAAGTATCGTTATGATCTCCTTGCCTTATTAATTATTAAATTAAATTGACCATACTAATCACAATTCAGACTATTCCAATATAGGACGGGCAAAAAAAAAGTAAAATCGATTCTCTGACATAATTCTAATATCAATTATCAATTCTAAGCAACTTGTCTTTTCCACAATGAATGTCACGTGATTATTTAATCGACACACAATTTCCAGACTTCTATCAATAGGTTGTAGGATTTGGAAAAATTATTGCCAAGACACATGTACGAATATTTATGGCTTATCGTCAGGTAAACCTGCCCCTTGAAGACGCTGATTATCCTATTACATGCATGGAGCATAGTTTTCCACTTACCTTTTTCCCATATTTTAGCAAATTTTATTGCTTTACATACCTAAACATTACATCGTTTTTTTTGTTGGATTGTTTTTGTGTTGATAAGACAACTTCTATAGCTACTTGACACGAGTTTGCTTCGGCGAGTTGTGTGATTGAACATGCGCACAATCTTCTTGCTTCAACAAAGCAGATGGCTTAGTGCTTTGGCGATGGTAGTTTGTTTGTTCCACAAAAAATATACAATCTAGCTGTCTTTTAATAATATAGTCTTCTTAGGGGCAGTCATTGCCTTTCAAGGCAGACCCAGGATCCGACTGTTCCCTTCCTGCATTTTATTTTTTCACTTTTTCTTTATTTTTGATACCCTTCTTTAGTTGACTATACTCAGTCATGCAAAAAATTTTGCCTCTAATATTGAGTGATAGGGCCTCTGACTTTGTATATTTGATTAATATTCATCTTTTACAACATTTATAGCAAGAAGAGGAAGACTATATGGGCTTCCTGCAGTTTAGTCCACTGAAAAATGTATTCACCTTGAAATTTATATAAATATAATATGATGCAGGGAATCGCATTAAATGGCTTAGGGTTCGTGTAATCCCTCCCTTGAAAGCATATAATGTATTTTATTTATTTTTCTTTCTATTAGTTTTTAAAATTTTTATTATTGGTAAAGACTCTATTTGGTTTGTTAGAAGTTTTTAAAATTCTTATAGTAGAGTGAAGACTATATTAGATTGGTTTTAAGATTTTTTACAATATTTTAGTCAAATATTTTTAAGTTTTTATAGCTAGTAAAACTTTATTCAGATTATTTTAAAATTATTATAGTTGTGAAAAGACTATATTAGTTGAATGATTTTTAAGTTTTTGTAACCAGGCAAAGACTACGTTTAAATTAAAACTTTCATGGCTAGTGAAGACTATATTTGTAATGTTTAAATTCTTATAACTGAAGAGATTTTTAAAATTTTTAATTGCTAGCGAAGAATTAATGGGGCAGAAAACATTTTTAAAGTTTTTATCTTTAATCAGATAGATTTATCTAATTAATACAAAATTTTGTCCTACATGCTACTAATTATTTTCATTGCAGATCACGAATTAATAATAAAATTAATTACGCATTAAAATATTAAGCATTTTTTATTGCAAATATTATGGCTACTATATTCAAATTACCACATTTGATTAACACACCTTTAATTCTATTAGAATTAAGCTATATGCTCCAATATCCAATCTTATTTGTTCGTCCATTCTAGCAATTTGAATGAATGGTGAGTTTTCCCGTTTGAGTCAAATTAAGCCACAGGCACCACCCCTGGTGCTTTATACAACTAAAGATTTGTACATGCACCTCTTAATACACAGCCACAACGTCTTGTGCAATGCATATTATTTTTACAACATGAACAACTTTTAGTTTTACAGTTTGTTTTGCTGCAATGACAATTATCACTTTTTTGAGATAATTTTTTTTTTGCTTGTATGTTTGCTTGATCTTGAATAAATGAGTTTGCATTATTCTCTTGTGTTTTTCATATTGGTCGTGTTAAATTTTGTTAAGCTGCTGCATTTCTTAAAGAAACAGAGGTACCAAGTGGAATAATACCAAGAGCTGGGTATTCATTAGTGCCCAATGGCTCTAATTCATTTGCTGAATACCATACATCCAAGATTCCAAACTTACATCCGATCTGATACATATCACTTTCGGGTTTTTTTTGAATTATTTTACAAGGCAATGAACGTCTATCTAATTTAAGCTTGTCTATATCTGGAATTCGAATCTTTACCATATTACCTGAATTTTAAAGTTATACAATACTATATTTAGTTTTATATCGCTTACATAATAATAAGATTAATTATCCGTCATCAGATTGCCAAATAACTTCGGTTATTTGGCAGCATTTACGTGATTTCTGCCAAATAACTTGGTTATTTGGCAGAAAGCACATGAACCCTGCCAAATACCAAGTTATTTGGCAATCTGGTCGTTGTAAGCTGCTGGATAACACCGTTATTGAATGCCAAGCACTAATAACTTGTTTATCTGGCAATAAAATTTAATGTTCTATTTCTGGGCCCCGAAGGGGCACAGAAATAGAACATTAAATTTTACAACCAGATTATGAAGTTATTTTACAAATAACTCCTGTTATTAGATACTTCGCATTCAGTAACTATATATTATTATAAATTACCTTGATTTAAAGTTAAAGTTCGTTTAGTTTTATGTCGTTTTTCTATAACACTACGAATAAGTTGCCAGTTTTTTTTAACTTGCTGTAGTGCTTATCACGTAATAGCTTATGGTTATTAACACTTGAACGGCTTGAATAAGATTGATTATCGATTGGCATAAAACTTTCATAGTCAGAATCTTCAATTAACTTATACGAACAGCTTGCTTGTTGAGATTCTTCAAATAACTAATCAGTACTTTCTTGAGCCAAACCTTCAAGAATTGTATCAGTTTGAGATAAAACGTCATATGATTTATAGTTTTGAAATGTTTCGTCTAATAAGTTATCAGCATAATTATTTTCCAAGTCTATAGAATTGTACTGATATAATGAAACCTATATATGTAATAAAATTTTATTAATATTAATAATAACATAACCAATTATTAAATTATTATTGATATTTACATTATTATTATAGTAATCATAATTGTCATTATCGTTATTTAAATTAGAATCTGATGCACGCCATTTTTCCTTTTTATCTCTTTGTGGTATAGCATTAGTATATTCTTCAATTAAACTATGTTCTCGTGATATATTCATATTGTTATTATTAAATTCGAGATCACTATCACTGTTCTCAATTACAATTATATCATTCTCTATAAATAAATAGATAGATTAGCTGTGCAACAAAAATTCAGTAGATCAATCTAAATTTTTGTACCGTAATTATTAATTGATGCAGGTCGGTTTTCTAATAGAATATCTTCTTCATGAACAATATTTTGACGATGAAGCATTGAAATCATTTGTGAGTCAGCTTGTGGTTGTTGTCCAAATACTAACTCATATGGTGTTGATTTTGTCGCATTACACACTTGATTATTCATTGCCCCTATAGTATTAAAATTTTTTATTTTAATAATTTATAATTTTTTAATATTTTTTTTTATTAAAAAAACTTACAGATTACAAATGGTAGTCCAATACTCCAATCTGTTCTTTTCGTTTCTTCCATCCAAGACCCAAGTTTTGTCTGAAGAATATCATTGGCTTTCTCAACAGACCCTTGGCATTGGGGGTATCGTGGTCTTCCATGTATAAATTTAACTGATGGCCAAAGTTTNTTTTGTCTGAAGAATATCATTGGCTTTCTCAACAGACCCTTGGCATTGGGGGTATCGTGGTCTTCCATGTATAAATTTAACTGATGGCCAAAGTTTCACAGTTTCTTTTATTATATTACCTACAAACTCACCACCATTATCTGAATGTAGAATTAATGGAGGTCTATACATTAAGCAAAATCACAAAAAGCAGGAGGCTTCTTCTGCAGATTTTGAAATCGCAGGTTCTGCAGCAGAAAATCTCGTAAAATGGTCACGGATATGTATAATATATTTGAACTCCTCATCTGGTATTGCTGTCATACTTATAGTATCGACCTTTATTTAAAATTTTTTAATTTATATATTTATTATTTTTGTTATAATACGTACATATTAAAAAAAATAAGTCTCACCTTTAACATTTAAAAAAAAAAAATAATAATAATGCATAAATATAGATATTACCTGAACATGAGCAAGAAATTTTTCTGCAATTATAGGTTTTATAGCAGGCATTCGTTTTGTTGCACATCGTGTGACACATACTTTACACTGCCTTACAGCATTTTCTACAATAGTTTAAGGCATAAAACAGTATCTTTGCCGAATCTATACATAAATATAAATTTAAATTTGTATGTAATATATATTTAAAAATTTTTTCTTAAAGTTATAAGCTTACTTTTAACCAGGTTTTTTCTTGCCCACCATGTTCTGTATCCTGGTGGGCCTGACAAATTACAGTATAAAAATCCTCTATAGGACAAACTTGTGTACTACGATTATTATCATCAGACTTAATATTAAGTTCTTCAATAGCTCCAACTTTAATCAGTCTAAACGAATTAAGAGCCCAATGTTTAAAGTTCGCATTCTCATGATTACTGTTAGGATTTCGCAAAAGTTTTATACAATGATTATATTTTAAACGATTCATTATATATCTTTCATTTTTTCGATTATTCATATAATTGGTAATAATTTTTTCAAATCCTTCAAGTGATAAAAATGAAAAAACCATTGAATTATTGGAAGCCATATCGATGTGAAAAAAAATGAAGAAATTATTAAAATCTCTTATTTAAAGTTTAATGTTTTTAAAAAAAAAACTTTATTACATATCATGTTATTGTATGGGTTGTAAACAATAACTAAATTTGCACGGGTTAACTGGTCATATGGCCAAAGACTATGTGACACACGCAAATTTAGTTATTTTCTACAACCCATTGCACAAGTCAATTTTAATATTACTGTCATGAAATATTAAATATACACATTAGATAACAGTTTAAAGGATATTTAAAGATAGTTCTTTTCATTCTAGTAGAATCATTAAGAATAAATTTATTAAACCTGAAAATTAATATGAATGATTTGGCAAAATTTAATTTCTTTTATTATTGATTCACAGCATTTAATATCGTAGAATATAGAAGTCTTCAAAAATTATTGTATTCATTTGCTAAAAATTTTTCAATTCTCTGTAATAAAATTGTAAAAACCTGTTGTCAAGTCATTATCTTAACAATTAACAAGTCTAATAAAAGCAATTTGAAATATGTATAAATTATATAGTACATTTACTCAAGCAACTCGAGTAAAACTTAAAAAAATTATTCAGTCATATGATTCGAATAATTGTAAGTTTAATTCGCGAGGCACGAGTTAGCACGAGTCCGGTCACTAATAATGTGCAATTCGCCCAAAAAGAATTTTAAAAGTAAAAAAAAGCACGGGTTGTTACACTGTTGTTACGACCCAGACGAGATTATAACAGATCAGTATGCTATGGATGACCAGAATTGTATAGTATGGAAAATTACAGTATGGTATCGATTAGTATTTTCGCAAAGTCAGTACCATACTGATCCAGTCTGGTATGATATATATTTAATAGAATTATAACTGATCAGTATGGTTTTAAAAAAGACTGATCTGCTCATCTTTTGATCTGCTATAATTTGTATAAATATATATGGGTGCAAAAGCCCATATTCCGTATAGTGATTCAAGCCGTATAGTTAAAGTTGGCTGGCTTAGCCAGCAGACTAAATCATCGGCTAAGCGGCTGGCTAACGGCTAACTATTGGTCTGCATTCGGAATATTTCAGGATATTTGACCCGATTTTATGTTTTTTTCAGAATTTACAGGATTATTATAGTTAGCTTTTAGCCGCATTTTAGCTAGCCGATCACATTACATCACTGGCTTAGCCGGCTAAGCTGGCTTAGCTGTAGCTGCCTTAGCCGGCTTAAATCATAATTCTGTACGAAATTATAGAATATCAATATGGTATGACATATGCAATTTTATCAAACCATACTATATTAATCTGCTATTATATTAAATATATATAGAACAGTATTGTACGCTTTGATAAAATCCATACTATATGGAACTGGTGGCTATACAATTTTTACATTTTTTATCGTTATATTTGTTTCCTTGAATACGGTAATTGATAAGCGGACTAGATATCTTTAATATAAGTTTTTACACATGATATATTTTTTAATTTTGATAATATATCAAAAATGAAAGAATCAATGCTTAAACAATTTGCCAGTCACATGATATTCTGACGTCAATTAGCCAATTAAAAATCAGGATCAGGAGTAACGTAAAGAAATTCGTTGCAAAAATCATATTTATCGTAAGATTTATACTAGAAATCATCTTTCTGTCCTAACAAAAAGTTTCCTCACACAGTTTTGCTGTATAATGCTCCTTCTAACCACCAACATGGACCCAAACCATAACAAAATCAATTTTTTTCTCAAAGACAATTGATGACGAAAAGTCACGTAACAGGAAATCAATCCTACATCCTATCAATTTCAGTAATACATGTAGCCGTATGGTATGGTATAGTGGATTTTATCAAATCGCATCGCACCATACTGTTCAGCTAATATATAGATTTAATATAATAGCAGATCAGTATGGTACGATTTTTAAATACTAACTTATTTTGACTATATTTATGCAGTTCAGTATGGTATGGTTTGATAAAATTGCATCCATACCATACTGATCTGGTATGTCGTACCCAATACTATTCCGTACTATACAATTCTGATCATTCATACCATCTGGAACCTATACCATACTGAGTTGATATTTCACGACAGACATTTAATATTAGAATTTGGAATAGCGAAAGATTCATTATAACCAACAAAAATAAAAAACATAAACCTTTCAACTGGTAAATATGCATAAATAGCTTTAGCTATTTAGCTAGATGATGTTTTTTTTTTGAATAAAAAGTAAAAACTAGATCAAATTATTAGATTTTACTCTTTATTCTGTGTTTTTTCTTTTTTCAAGATAAAAACTAAAAATTTTTTTTCTTTCTATAGGCTTTTACTTCCTTAGAGTAGTCAGAACTGAAATGGACACTTGAAGTTCGGATCTGGGTAATAACGCATGAAATTGTGAAATTGATAAGTATCAATTTTTTTTATTTTGTATTCGTGTTGGAGTTTCTTTTTTTTTCAAAATAATACTACCAATATCTTTTCTTTTGCAGGTTTATATTTTATTCGAATGGTTGAACTCGAAAATAGTATTTNTGCTATTATATTAAATATATATAGAACAGTATTGTACGCTTTGATAAAATCCATACTATATGGAACTGGTGGCTATACAATTTTTACATTTTTTATTGTTATATTTGTTTCCTTGAATACGGTAATTGATAAGCGGACTAGATATCTTTAATATAAGTTTTTACACATGATATATTTTTCAATTTTGATAATATATCAAAAATGAAAGAATCAATGCTTAAACAATTTGCCGATCACATGATATTCTGACGTCAATTAGCCAATTAAAAATCAGGATCAGGAGTAACGTAAAGAAATTCGTTGCAAAAATCATATTTATCGTAAGATTTATACTAGAAATCATCTTTCTGTCCTAACAAAAAGTTTCCTCGCACAGTTTTGCTGTATAATGCTCCTTCTAACTACCAACATGGACCCAAACCATAATGAAATCAATTTTTTTCTCAAGACAATTGATGCCGAAAAGTCACATAACAGGAAATCTATCCTACGTCCTGTCAATTTCAGTAATACATGTAGCCGTATAGTATGGTATAGTGGATTTTATCAAATCGCATCGCACTATACTGTTCAGCTAATATATAGATTTAATATAATAGCAGATCAGTATTGTATGATTTTTAAATACTAACTTATTTTGAATATATTTATGCAGTTCAGTATGGTACGGTTTGATAAAATTGCATCCATACCATACTGATCTGGTATGTCGTACCCAATACCATTCCGTACTATACAATTCTGATTATTCATACCATCTGGAACCTATACCATACTAAGTCGATATTTCACGACAGACATTTAATATTAGAATTTGGATTAGCGAAAGATTCATTATAATCAACAAAAATAAAAAACATAAACCTTTCAACCGGTAAATATGCATAAATAGCTTTAGCTATTTAGCTAGATAATGTTTTTTTTTTGAATAAAAAGTAAAAACTAGATCAAATTATTAGTTTTTACTCTTTATTCTGTGTTTTCTCTTTTTTCAAGATAAAAACTAAAATTTTTTTTTCTTTCTATAGGCTTTTACTTCCTTAGAGTAGTCAGAACTGAAATGGACACTTGAAGTTCGGATCTGGGTGATAACGCATGAAATTGTGAAATTGATAAGTATCAATTTTTTTTATTTTGGAGTTTCTTTTTTTTCAAAATAATACTACCAATATCTTTTCTTTTGCAGGTTTATATTTTATTCGAATGGTTGAACTCGAAAATAGTATTTGGAAATTCAAATATGATCTGGAAAAGAAATCGGGAATCGAATAATAAGTATCAGTGTCTATTTTCTTTTTTTCGAAAATAAAATTGAAGGCTTTTGCTTTATTGGAATGGTTAGAACGTGGATTAAGCATCTAAAGACTTGAATCTAAACGATATTGCGATATAGGCAAGAGGTCATTAAAGCATGGTAAGTAGTAAGGTCTGTTTATACTTGATCTAGATTCGAAATTTTTTTCAAAATAAGAGCTTATAATTTTTTATTTTGCTTATTAGAAATCGATTTTTTTCTAGATATCTGCTTCGCTAGAAACAAGCCTGACAATTTGAATTTGGGTAGGAATTACGAGAAGCTTTTTTTTATTGTACTATTACTTTGTACTAATTACTCTTCGGTAGACCTTTGCTAATATGTAGATTGGAATTAAAGCAACTCAAGTATTCTCTTATTTTCTCTTCAATTTAATATTGGCGAGTAGTACTACTATACTTGCTGGCAAAACCCGGACAAATTCTAAATAGTAAAAAAACAATTGCTATTTATAAAAAATTAAATCAAATAAATAATCTTANTATTTGACCCGATTTTATGTTTCTTTTCAGAATTTACAGGATTATTATAGTTAGCTTTTAGCCGCATTTTAGCTAGCCGATCACATTACATCGGCTGGCTTAGCAAGCTAAGCTGGCTTAGCTGTAGCTGCCTTAGCTGGCTTAAATTATAATTCTGTACGGAATTATAGAATATCAATATGGTACGACATATGCAATTTTATCAAACCATACCATATTAATCTGCTATTATATTAAATATATATAGAACAGTATTGTACGCTTTGATAAAATCCATACTATATGGAACTGGTGGCTATACAATTTTTACATTTTTTATCGTTATATTTGTTTCCTTGAATACGGTAATTAATAAGCGGACTAGATATTTTTAATATAAGTTTTTACACATGATATATTTTTCAATTTTGATAATATATCAAAAATGAAAGAATCAATGCTTAAACAATTTGCCGATCACATGATATTCTGACGTCAATTAGCCAATTAAAAATCAGGATCAGGAGTAACGTAAAGAAATACGTTGCAAAAATCATATTTATCGTAAGATTTATACTAGAAATCATCTTTCTGTCCTAACAAAAAGTTTCCTCGCACAGTTTTGCTGTATAATGCTCCTTCTAACTACCAACATGGACCCAAACCATAACGAAATCAATTTTTTTCTCAAAGACAATTGATGCCGAAAAGTCACGTAACAGGAAATCGATCCTACGTCCTGTCAATTTCAGTAATACATGTAGCCGTATAGTATGGTATAGTGGATTTTATCAAATCGCATTGCACCATACTGTTTAGCTAATATATAGATTTAATATAATAGCAGATCAGTATGGTACGATTTTTAAATACTAACTTATTTTGACTATATTTATGCAGTTCAGTATGGTACAGTTTGATAAAATTGCATCCATACCATACTGATCTGGTATGTCGTACCCAATACCATTCTGTACTATACAATTCTGATTATTCATACCATCTGGAACCTATACCATACTGAGTCGATATTTCACGACAGACATTTAATATTAGAATTTGGAATAGCGAAAGATTCATTATAACCAACAAAAATAAAAAACATAAACCTTTCAACCGGTAAATATGCATAAATAGCTTTAGCTATTTAGCTAGATAATGTTTTTTTTTTGAATAAAAAGTAAAAACTAGATCAAATTATTAGTTTTTACTCTTTATTCTGTGTTTTCTCTTTTTTCAAGATAAAAACTAAAAATTTTTTTTCTTTCTATAGGCTTTTACTTCCTTAGAGTAGTCAGAACTAAAATGGATACTTGAAGTTTGGATCTGGGTGATAACGCATGAAATTGTGAAATTGATAAGTATCAATTTTTTTTATTTTGGAGTTTCTTTTTTTTTCAAAATAATACTACCAATATCTTTTCTTTTGCAGGTTTATATTTTATTCGAATGGTTGAACTCGAAAATAGTATTTGGAAATTCAAATATGATCTGGAAGAGAAATCGGGAATCGAATAATAAGTATCAGTGTCTATTTTCTTTTTTTCGAAAATAAAATTGAAGGCTTTTGCTTTATTGGAATGGTTAGAACGTGGATTAAGCATCTAAAGACTTGAATCTAAACGATATTGCGATATAGGCAAGAGGTCATTAAAGCATTGTAAGTAGTAAGGTCTGTTTATACTTGATCTAGATTCGAAATTTTTTTCAAAATAAGAGCTTATAATTTTTTATTTTGCTTATTAGAAAACGATTTTTTTCTAGATATCTGCTTCGCTAGAAACAAGCCTGACAATTTGAATTTGGGTAGGAATTACGAGAAGCTTTTTTTTATTGTACTATTACTTTGTACTAATTACTCTTCGGTAGACCTTTGCTAATATGTAGATTGGAATTAAAGCAACTCAAGTATTCTCTTATTTTCTCTTCAATTTAATATTGGCGAGTAGTACTACGGCAATATCAATAATATGGTTACTGGAATTTCTTGTAGAGTAGAATCTTAGAATAGTGGGTTGGGAACTGATGAATTCTGAACTATTACGAAAGGCATATTAGTATATAGAACAATTCTGTATAACTAGATCCTTTTTAATAAATAAGTTGAATGCTATATGAATAGCGTAAATATAAATAATAATTTATAGAAGCAGTAATATAAAAAAGTACTGCTGAGTGTCGTATTAATTAGTTTTTGGCACTTTTTATTTTATTTATTTTATTAATAAAATATAATAAAGAGTCAAGCCGATTATTACATTATTTATTTATTTTATTAAAATAATAAGGAATCAATTATTACATTATTTGAATTACATAATTCATAATCTATTAATTCAACCAGATGATAATAATGATTACATCATGTATCCATTCCCTATTTCATATTCCCAATTCTCCAATGGCCCAATTGCTTTAACGAAAACTAAAGAAATAAAATGTTAGTTTATACTTCAAAATATAATATTAATTCCAAACCAAGAAAATTAAAACTTACCGTTTGTCCCAATTTTACAGTCTTCTACTCGGATTCAAAAAATTTCAAATACTCATCTCACATCCAACCAAACAGAATCCTATAAAAAAAAAGTTGCTCATTCCTACTTCGACAAAGGCAAATCAAACCCAAGACAAGAGATCATTTATACAGTTTTATAGTTTTTCCTAGATTGTTTAGATGTTTCAAAATTCTATTAAATAAAGACATACAAAAGAAAAGAAATTTCAGTTATATTTTAAAAGAACTCAGAACTATTTCCAGTTCTTTGTTCAAATTCAATCTCTACTGCCAAGGTCAAGCCTTAATTCCCCAGATTGCCCAGATCCGAATTTTTAGGTACTCATTTCAAATTCCAACTGTTTTGCGAAGTAAAGATACAAAAAAAAAAATTTTTCAGAAAAAAAAGAACTAGAACAAGAATGAGATTGATACTTATTATTTGACTATTTTCAGTTCTTTGCTTAAGTTCAATTTCTACTGCTAAGATCAATTCGTTCTAATTCACGTGTCAAGAAGCAATAACTTAAAGAAAAAAAAAATATAGATTAGTTTTGCTTTTGAAAAAAAAAATAAAAAAAAAATTTCAAACCTAGTATATAAAAAAAAAAATAGAGTTGTTGTGGTCTGGAAATATAAAGCTACCGGTACCCGACTATAAAAAATAAATAATACTGATATTACTCTAATCTTTGTATGACAACTACTTTTAAATTGGTTGGTAAGCTAATGGGCAGAACATTAATTACTTGCTTTTCCTTGTAGTAGTGCCTTAATCCTAATTTAATAATTCATTGAGATAAATGATGCGGGTAGGAATAGTAAATTCTCACCCAATACTAATAAAGGTTCTTTTGCGTGAAATTCTTGCTAGACTTCTACTTTGCCAGTTTCTTCGTTAAGATAAGATTTTTCTAAAACCAGACCGCCAAATCTAATAATTGGTGTTGCGAATAGTGCCGCAAATTCATTTAATTAGCCAAGTTAAAAAAAGTTTTCGGCTCCAACTGACTTTTTTGTAATAAGCTTCAATTTGGCTAATTTTTGGTTCTTCTCAACAGCAAACATTTCCATTTTCATAATTTACAATTTCTAATCTTATTTGATTGTAATCAGTAAATTGAGCAGGAAAATAAAACTATAACAGTTTTGGTAAAGCTTGATAAAGAAAGTATTCATAAGATCTCTTTGCTCTTCAGCTAAGATGTAGTTGCTAATGATTATTACCCAAAAAAATCCACTATTAAAAAAAACGGGCAATTCTACGTTTATCCGATTGATAAAGAAGGAAATGAAAGAAGGTGAGATTGAGCTAGATAAAGTATAGAAAAATTAAGAGTTTTTGCGAACAAAAAAACAAAAGACAGCTATGAAATTGCCTGTGGTACTACTGTTACCGGTGGTATTCTCGCGGCTACCGTTAACCCGTATAGGAATACTGCTATTCTATATTCTTGTGAAAAAAAATTATTAAAGTGAACGATCTTAAAGTTTTTTTTTAAATTAATTGATGATCTGCCAGTTAGATCATATATGAACAAGAAATTTTCGAATTATAAGCAAAGTCATAATCAAATACGGCATTAAAGTAGTACAAATGATAACATTACTAAATATTAATTTTTTTGGAGGACTTTGTGTTAAGTCCTATTAATTAAATATTGAGGTAATTAGTATTACTTTATTCTTACAACAAATTTATAAATATTTTTTAATATTTAGGTTTTTTAAAGTGTATTACGTTTAAATAACCAGATTTACAAATTGTTAGGGCAGTGTCATTAATCACCTGATTATTTTTTATCAGAGGCCTACCCCTCTCCCTCTTCCTTAATATATAAATAGTCAGGTTCTTATNCGACAAAGGCAAATCAAACCCAAGACAAGAGATCATTTATACAGTTTTATAGTTTTTCCTAGATTGTTTAGATGTTTCAAAATTCTATTAAATAAAGACATACAAAAGAAAAGAAATTTCAGTTATATTTTAAAAGAACTCAGAACTATTTCCAGTTCTTTGTTCAAATTCAATCTCTACTGCCAAGGTCAAGCCTTAATTCCCCAGATTGCCCAGATCCGAATTTTTAGGTACTCATTTCAAATTCCAACTGTTTTGCGAAGTAAAGATACAAAAAAAAAATTTTTTCAGAAAAAAAAGAACTAGAACAAGAATGAGATTGATACTTATCGTTTGACTATTTTTAGTTCTTTGCTTAAGTTCAATTTCTACTGCTAAGATCAATTCGTTCTAATTCACGTGTCAAGAAGCAATGACTTAAAGAAAAAAAAATATAGATTAGTTTTTCTTTTGAAAAAAAAGAATAAAAAAAAAATTTCAAACCTAGTATATAAAAAAAAAAAAATAGAGTTGTTGTGGTCTGGAAATATAAAGCTACCGGTACCTGACTATAAAAAATAAATAATACTGATATTACTCTAATATTTGTATGACAACTACTTTTAAATTGGTTGGTAAGCTAATGGGCAGAACATTAATTACTTGCTTTTCCTCATAGTAGTGCCTTAATCCTAATTTAATAATTCATTGAGATAAATGATGCGGGTAGGAATAGTAAATTCTCACCCAATACTAATAAAGGTTCTTTTGCGTGAAATTCTTGCTAGACTTCTACTTTGCCAGTTTCTTCGTTAAAATAAGGTTTTTCTAAAACCAGACCGCCAAATCTAATAATTGGTGTCGCAAATAGTGCCGCAAGTTCATTTAATTAGCCAAGTTAAAAAAGTTTTCGGCTCCATCTGACTTTTTTGTAATAAGCTTTAATTTGGCTAATTTTTGGTTCTTCTCAACGGCAAACATTTCTATTTTCATAATTTACAATTTCTAATCTTATTTGATTGTAATCAGTAAATTGAGCAGCAAAATAAAACTGTAACAGTTTTGGTAAAGCTTGATAAAAAAAGTATTCATAAGATCTCTTTGCTCTTTAGCTAAGATGTAGTTGCTAATGATTATCACCCAAAAAAATCCACTATTAAAAAAAACGGGCAATTCTACGTTTATCCGATTGATAAAGAAGGAAATGAAAAAAGGTGAAATTGAGCTAGACAAAGTATAGAAAAATTAAGAGTTTTTGCGAACAAAAGAACAAAAGACGGCTATGAAATTGCCTGTGGTACTACTGTTACCGGTAGTATTTTCGCGGCTATCGTTAACCCGTATAGGAATACTGCTATTTTATATTCTCATGAAAAAAAATGATTAAAGTGAACGATCTTAAAAGTTTTTTTTTTAAATTAATTGATGATCTGCCAGTTAGATCATATATGAACAAGAAATTTTCGAATCATAAGCAAAGTCATAATCAAATACAGTATTAAAGTAGTACAAATGATAACATTACTAAATATTAATTTTTTTGGAGGACTTTGTGTTAAGCCCTATTAATTAAATATCGAGGTAATTAGTATTACTTTATTCTTACAACAAATTTATAAATANTCTTTTGTAAAAAAAGAATAAAAAAAAAATTTCAAACCTAGTATATAAAAAAAAAAAATAGAGTTGCTGTGGTTTAGAAATATAAGCTACCGGTACCCGACTATAAAAAATAAATAATACTGATATTACTCTAATATTTGTATAACAACTACTTTTAAATTGGTTGGTAAGCTAATGGGCAGAACATTAATTACTTGCTTTTCCTCGTAGTAGTGCCTTAATCCTAATTTAATAATTCATTGAGGTAAATGATGCGGGTAGGAATAGTAAATTCCCACCCAATACTAATAAAGGTTCTTTTGCGTGAAATTCTTGCTAGACTTCTACTTTGCTAGTTTCTTCGTTAAGATAAGGTTTTTCTAAAACCAGACCGCCAAATCTAATAATTGGTGTCGCAAATAGTGCTGCAAGTTCATTTAATTAGCCAAGTTAAAAAAAGTTTTCGGCTCCAACTGACTTTTTTGTAATAAGCTTTAATTTGGCTAATTTTTGGTTCTTCTCAATGGCAAACATTTCTATTTTCATAATTTACAATTTCTAATCTTATTTGATTGTAATTAGTAAATTGAGCAGGAAAATAAAACTGTAACAGTTTTGGTAAAGCTTGATAAAGAAAGTATTCATAAGATCTCTTTGCTCTTTAGCTAAGATGTAGTTGCTGATGATTATCACCCAAAAAAATCCACTATTAAAAAAAACGGGCAATTCTACGTTTATCCGATTGATAAAGAAGGAAATGAAAGAAAGTGAAATTGAGCTAGACAAAGTATAGAAAAATTAAGAGTTTTTGTGAACAAAAGAACAAACAACGGCTATGAAATTGCCTGTGGTACTACTGTTACCAGTAGTATTCTCGCAGCTATCGTTAACCCGTATAGGAATACTGCTATTCTATATTCTCATGAAAAAAAACTATTAAAGTGAATGATCTTAAAAGTTTTTTTTTTAAATTAATTGATGATTTGCCAGTTAGATCATATATGAACAAGAAATTTTTGAATCATAAGCAAAGTCGTAATCAAATACAGTATTAAAGTAGTACAAATGATAACATTAGGGGAGTAACAAAAATCAGGTGATTTTTTAGGGGGGGAGGGGGGTAAAAAAAGTTGAAATTATATATAAGAACCTGACTATTTATATANGTATTGTCTAGGCATGAAAAACGATACAAAAGCAACACACTAACTTCATTGGGCCTTAAAAGTAGTAATCTCGGATCAGAAGATGAAAAGGCATTTACAAATGCACTGCGTAAAAATAATTATCTTTGCCGATGCACTTTGTAAAATGTTATATTGATTTTCTTTGATTTGGATAGTAAGTAATAATAGTCTTGGATTAGAAAAAGGAAAGGCACTAGCAAGTGCACTTCGTAAGAACATTATACTAACTTGTTTGTAAATTAGGAGTTGTTTATAAGAACGTTCAAGAGTCCAACTAGATATATTAAATAGATTGGTATTGCATATTATAGTATAGTCAGAAATACTAAAGAAGTTTTTAAAAAGAAGGTTATACTATCTGCAGATAGTGAAGGTTAGGGTTAGACTATCGCATTCAGTTAGAGCATAGGTTTGTATGAACATTCAAGTATTAGTCGAAAGCATCTGTGCGTATGAATATAATAAATGCTTATTATCATACGTTACTAGTTACTAAATTTATTAACCAGATTATACTACTTTCATAGGATTCTGGGTATGTGAAAAGACTTCTTTAGAAGAGCCTGCTAAAGGTGGTACGTACCAAGGACCCATAAAAATTTGGATATTATTTATACGATTTCCAAATTTGAATTAATAATATCCAAATTTTTCGGGTCCCTGATACATACGTATAATATACTAATACACAGTAGATTAGTAGATTGTCCAAAAAATGATCACACACTTTCAATCACACGAAAGAATATTTGGAAATTAAAATAATTTAAGAATTACACTTGAGGTCTTATTTGGCGAGTGCATAGCGGTAACGTTTTACAAACCAGTATAATGTATTTATTACATACTTGGTCTTTCAATTCACTTCGAAAGCAAAAAGAAGGTGAAATTTATAGGTTATACCATATATTCCAGTATTCTCCAGAGGTCTTGCAAGAAAAACCGTTTACACATGCAGCAAACGTTTATAATTTTGGAGTTATAATGGTTATGGCTGAAATAATAAACGGACAAAACTTTCAATAATGAGCTTTTATTATTTTTGCGTTAAAGATCTGCCACAGGTTACAATCCGAGTTTGCTCTAGAATTCCCGAATATTACGTCGAATTAGCTAATCAACATATGGATTTGTTCCAAATGAAAGACAAATAATTAATTTATTTTTTTTTGTAATTCGTAGTTAAAGAAAATGAGGCAATATTCTTGAATCGGAAGGAAGAAAGCATTTATAGCCCAACCAAACTGCTCGGATATCAAAGAAAGTGGAAATACATAAAATAGAATAGGGTAATGATGCTAGGAAACGACTATAGACCACATAAGTAGCAAGGCGGGATCCTATATAGTTAAGGTAGGTGGCATGGGGCCCATGGGCATGCCCCTGGGGGCATGCCTGGAGGCATGCCCTTAGGGCATGCCTTTAGAGCAAAAGGCATGTCTCTATCATGTGATCACAGGAAGATCATTATAATATGATTGGTCGATATAATTAATTGAATTCAATATCCAGTTCAAAATCTTTAACAGTTGTTATTTTTTAAAATAAATATCTTTAAATATACTGTAGCTTTATAAAATACTAAAATAAATATTTTATTAACTCACATATTATTAGATAGGCCTTAATTTTTTTTTGCAATAAAAAAGTTTATAAATTTATTGCATTTATGATTTCATTTTACTATTTTGCAATCATATTTATTATTGGTGAAGTAACTTTATATGTACATATCTGATTTTGNAAAAAGGAAAGGCACTAGCAAGTGCACTTCGTAAGAACATTATACTAACTTGTTTGTAAATTAGGAGTTGTTTATAAGAACGTTCAAGAGTCCAACTAGATATATTAAATAGATTGGTATTGCATATCATAGTATAGTCAGAAATACTAAAGAAGTTTTTAAAAAGAAGGTTATACTATCTGCAGATAGTGAAGGTTAGGGTTAGACTATCGCATTTGGTTAGAGCATAGGTTTGTATGAACATTCAAGTGTTAGTCGAAAGCATCTGTGCGTTTGAATATAATAAATGCTTATTATTATACGTTACTAGTTACTAAATTTATTAACCAGATTATACTACTTTACATAGGATTCTAAGTATGTGAAAAGACTTTTTTAGAAGAGCCTGCTAAAGGTGGTACGTACCAGGGACCCATAAAAATTTGGATATTATTTATACGATTTCCAAATTTGAATTAATAATATCCAAATTTTTTGGGTCCCTGGTACATACGTATAATATACTAATACACAGTAGATTAGTAGATTGTCCAAAAAATGATCACACACTTTCAATCACACGAAAGAATATTTGGAAATTAAAATAATTTAAGAATTACACTTGAGGTCTTATTCGGCGAGGTTTGCATAGTGGTAACGTTTTACAAACTAGTATAACGTATTTATTACATACTTGGTCTTTTAATACACTTCGGAAGCAAAAAGAAGACGAAATTTATGGGTTATACCATATATTCCAGTATTCTCCAGAGGTCTTGCAAGAAAAACCGTTTACTCATGCAGCAAACGTTTATAATTTTGGAGTTATATATAATTTTGGTGTTATAATGGTTATGGCTGAAATAATAAACGGACAAAACTTTCAATAATGAGCTTTTGTTATTATTTTTGCATTAAAGATCTGCCACAGGTTACACTCCGAGATTGCTCTAGAATTCCCGAATGTTACGTTGAATTAGCTAATCAACATATGGATTTGTTCCAAATGAAAGACAAATAATTAATTCATTTTTTTTTGTAATTCGTAGTTAAAGAAAATGAGGCAATATTCTTGGGTCAGAAGAAAGGAAGCATCCATAGCCCAACCAAACTGCTCAGATATCAAAGAAAGTGGAAATATATAAAATAGAATAGGGTAATGATGCTAGGAAACGACTATAGACCATATAAGCAGCAAGGCAGGATCTCATATAGTGTTTTCCATAGTTGTATTTGGTATTTTTGATTGTACTTGGGTGATCGAGTAATAAATTATACTGTATTTAAGCCTAGGATCATTCGACTGGGCAAAAGTATTTTAGCGACAAGCTATTTGATGATAAATATTGCAATAAAATTTGCATTGGGTCGCGATTTGAAATATTTAAAAACTATGTTTCCACATATTACTTTATTCATAATTAAAAAAAACTAATTATATTTATTTATTTTATTTGTAGTTTACCAGTAACAATTAAATCTAAATATTAAATACTATAGCACAATAAAAAAAATCAAAAAATCGAAAAGGTTAGTAAAATAAAATTTGAAAAAATAAAACGTGAATGTTCTATAACTATTCCAATAGCATAATCCAATATCAAATTGTCTGAGATAATATCCATTTTAACTGTTCTTAATACTATTCGAATACTCTTTTTATAGTTGCTGCCATCCATAATAGCATAATATGATATTATACTGTATGTAATTAGCAATAGGTAGTTAGTAGGTGGGTAGTTAACGGGCAGGTGAGTAGTTGGCAAATGGGTGTGTAATTGGCAAATGGGTATGTAATTGACAAATCGGTATGTAATTAGCAAATGGGTGGGTAATTAGTAATGGGTGGTAATTAGTGAATGGGTGGGTAATAAGTAGGCAGGTGGGTAATTAGTGGGCAGGTGGGTAATTAGCAAGTGGGTAATTAGCAGGTGAGTGGGTAATTAGTAGGCGGGTAGGTATAGTGCGGAACACCTAAAGACTTCCCAAACTTTAAAAGCAAATAGCATTTAATATAAAAATAATATCAAAAAAAATGGGCTGCTATTTTGTAGTTTAACTAATTTACTACAACTTAGCGGCTCTAATTTTTTAAAACTTATTATATATTTTCAATACATATGAGTTTAAAAGTGTGCTATTTTTATATGATACGGAAAAAATTACCTCAAAATGGGACAAGTCACGTGTTTTGGCTCACTCCTATTGGCTAATTTTAAAATATTTTAAAATTAATTTTAAAAATTAATTTTAAAAATTAATTTTAAAAATTAATTTTTAACCAATCAAAATGCAGGATTTCAAAAAAACATCAAATTTGATTATAAATTTTTGAAAATGGGACAAGTCACGTGACTTC
>QKWP01002689.1:42714-53779 GCA_003550325.1 Gigaspora rosea | reverse complement strand
AAAACTTTAGCTCAACATCTACTATTCTTCCAAATCCACATACTTCTGTATATAAGCATACTAGAATTCACTATACCTACAGTTGCATCTGTGGTCTTCCTGACCAACTACATGAAAAAGATACAAATACATGTCCACCTACTGGTCGTGCACTTCGAAAAATTGATACCTGGTCCTACCAATAGATCAAATATAGCTCAAATACTAATTCTATACTCTATATCCAAATCTAGATGAGTTTTAACCACTCTAGTAGGTTTAGGTTGCAGATAAATTAGATAATATTAATTTTGTCTATAGTCTGAGTCTCAACTCTTGTAATATAAACTGGATTAAAAATATTCTTGTAATATTGAGAAACCCCATGAGGAATCTCACACAGTTTATCAATAAAGATAGAGGCAAAACCTCATCTTAACAACAAAAAAAAAATAATAATGGGCCACATAATCATAATAGTGAGCTAATAACAATAGTGGCCCATTGGTTTGATTGGTACAATATTGAGATTCATGAATGGCTATTTCTAGAGCCTGGTGAAGCGAAAACTACAATTGATTCACATCACGCTGCAGTAAGTTGTTATATTTATTTATAGAAAAATGAAACCATACCTATTTATTTCTATTCATCTAGATAGCACATGCTATCAACCAATATGTTTGTGTTGGGGGCGATTCAGTAGAAAGGCCTGATATTGTAACTGCTACAAAAAATCTAGCAGGTACATATTTGGCAAATATAGAACCAAATCGAAATCAAAAACAAAATAAGAATGAAAATTTTGAAAATAAAGTAAAAAAAAAACCATGTGTAGAAACTATTGCCAGAATATCTAAATATAATTTCTGGCAATGGCCAATTGCAGGCCCATTAGCAGGATACATCGTAGCACTTCCATTGCCACATTTTGGATCTTCGGTTCACTTTTTCCCTACCATGATTGCTAATTTATATAATGAGAAAATTTTTCGTCCCGAACCAAAAATATCATCATATACTAAGCCTCAATCAAAGTGAAAAATGTCTTTGCTAAATCCTCAAGATCAAAATATTATATATGATTTGCATCAATAATATTTATAAAAATTTTGTATATAGAAAACCAAAGCCAAAACACAGATGATGTTGAAATGATAAATAATAGTAACATATTCAATTATAATTTTATTGTTTGAATTCAAGATTACATAAATTTTGTGTATATAAAAAATAAATCTATAGATATTTTAGGAGATGTAATAGAGGAAGGTAAGTACAATAATTAATAATGCGTATTTATCACCCTTTTGTTAAGTAGCAAGCATTAAACAGATATAGAGCAAAGTACTCACATAGTTACAGAACCAGTTGATTTTTCTTGGAATAAAGGATAGGCATTGTGTGAAAATGCGGCATATGGTAATCAAGGTGGAGGAAAACGAATGACAAATACTGTAAAAAAAATGCTTGAACAAATGTTCTTATTGGGGAACATTCATGCAAAAGATCAGATGACGGCTAAAAAGATGTATATTAAGCTAAAAGAGTTTGCCAACAATGGCGAACTGGAACAGGATGAAGTACTGAAAGTCTCAACAATCCAAGGATGGATATCGCGGTATCACAAAATATTTGTGAAACAGGCAATACAAACGGCACTATATTCTACTTTGTGGAAAAATATTTCAATAGGCAGTATAAATTGAAATAAAGAAGGTAAGCAGGTAGTATATAGAATTAGAAATTTTGATTCATTTTCTCTCTTACCATACTCAATCTAATACCACTTTCATATTCACATGCAGATCTTTTTTTATTTCCTAGCCTTTACTATCTATATAATCAAATTCAATTTCTTTCAAATTTTCTTTCCAATTTTCGTATATAAACTGGTATCAAAACACTTTGCGATTTAAAAAAAATCTTACTCCTAATCCCAATGTCTCTTTGGCTTTTTTTACAGCTATGCAAAAAAAAAGTCAAAAGGTATAAATTCGGTAAGGGGAGTAACAAAAATCAGGTGATTTTTTAGGGGGGAGGGGGTAAAAAAAGGTGAAATTATATATAAGAACCTGACTATTTATATATTAAGAAAGAGGGAGGGGTGGTAGGCCTCTAATAAAAAATAATCAGGTGATTAATGACACTGCCATAAAACGTTTCCATAGTGATAAAAATTGAAAAAAAGTTGAATACCAAGTGAAAATTGTCTATTTGAGAATTTAGAATTGCAAACTATACGAATCTTTCGAGCTCCAAATACCACTTTATGACATATGAAACTTGTTAACAAAAGTTAGCTACGTTCTAATTCTTTGCCAAGTTACTCATTAGGTTCTGGTGCGTTAAATAACAATTGGCATTACTGTATATACTAGTTGTACAATCACGTTATCTTTGAGCACAAAAAAAATTATCAGGCTTTATTTGTGATGATCTGTATTATATTTTATTAGTAAATTGATCATCATTTCGAAACGTTATACCAATTAAAGCATTTAGTATAAGAAATTTAATTATTTTAAATAAATCTTCTATTAATTAAAATCAATTATGTACTTTTAAATTGTTCTAATAATATATATAATTTCTATTTAAATAATTTTTTATTTAATATCTAATTAAAGTTAAAAACTTGAATCAAATTGTTACTAATCTATAAATTTAAATATTTTAATCTAAATGATTAATTAAGTGTAAATAATTAAGTGTAAATAAATAAATTTAATAATGGTAAGCATCAATATAAGCCAATATGTTGTTCTAAATCTATCAATTAATAAATAAATAATTATTATACTTAACAACTAAATCAGTGCAAATGATCAAACCAATAAATGTCCATATCTTAATATATCGATTAAAAAAAGATGACTTACAATAGCAAAAATTCAAAAGCTTATTTTTAGCTATAATTATAAAAGTATAAGTATTAATTGATTCTACAAATTAATTAAAATTGTAAATTTTAAAAATACTAATTTAAGCATATAAGTAATACTGAAGAAACTTAAACTTTGAACTTTCAAGATTGCCAATTAGATTTCAGATGCCAAACTTGCTAAGTTATAAGCGTGAAATCCTGAAGGCTGGTTTTCTCTTGGCAATAATCATATAATATATAGTATTTGTAGTATTTAATAATTCTATAATAGAAAGGTGTGGCAACATAGAGAAGCTGTCTGGTTGTTACCAGGACCCCGAAATACCGTAGATTCCCGAAAATAAGCTACTCCGAAAATAAGCAACCTCCCTGATTTTTTTCAAAATTTTCAAAAAACACGTTGGCAGTTGCTACATATAAAACTTTTTTTACTAAATAAACTTCAAAAAGTTGATTAAGTAAAGTTGTTCAGCGTATAAAAATACACTTATAGTAAAAAATTTGGTGTCATTTGGACAACTTTTTATTAATATGTTTTTCAATTTTTCTAAAAATTCAATATTTTGAAAATAAGCAACTTCCTCGTTTTTTCATATAATTTTTTGGCCAAAAAAGGTTGCTTATTTTCGGGAATATACAGTATACATAGATAGATCAGGTATGAGTTTGCTTACTTTTGAGGTTTTTATGTAGATTTTTTCTATTTATAGTAATTTTTTTGCTTATTTTTGAAGTTTTTCTGCAAATCTTTTCTTTTTTAGTAATCCTATAATTAATCTGACCTATCTATATATATTTCAGGGTCTATTGTTACCCCCAAGTAGCAGGTCTAAAGTTCAAATCTCACTAGAGACGAATTGGAAAATACAGTAATATTTGTTCATTGATCAGTCAGGTATATTACCTGTAACCTTGGTACTACCATCTTGAATGGGAGCTTTGGTGTAGTTGTATAAGTTATACAGACAAATCCAAGAGACCGGAACAATTGAAACCTGTTTAGCAAGTTCCAAGTAAAAAGGTAGCTGAACTTTTGATGGTACCGGAGAAAGGGATCTTAGCAGTGACTGACCAGAAAAATCTGGATGGGCAAGAATATAGATGCTAGTGAAATTAAATTAGAGTAGTGAAATGATTTCACCATTTCACCAATCACCAATTGGTGATAGTAAAACTAGTATAACTAGTGAATTGGTGTAATTGGTGTAATTGGTGAATTAGTGAATTGGTGAATTGGTGAAATGGTGAATTGGTGGAATGGTAAAACAGCAGAATAGTAAAATGGTGAATTTCCAGAGTCTGGAATTATTTCAGCCTAGAATTCGGTTAGGTTTTTGTTCAAGTTTTTACATTTTATATTTTTTACAGGCACATTTTGAGGTCAGAACTATTAATTGTTTATAGGACTGGGCAAATTCACTAATTCACCATTTCACCAATTCACTGTTTCACCAATTTACCAATTCACCATTTTACTATTTTACCAATTCACCATTTCACCAATTCAATTCACTATTTCACCAATTCAACAATTCACCAATTCACTAATTTCACTAATTTCACCAATTCATCAATTCACCAATTTTACCAATTTCACCAATTCACCAAAATAAAATTTTGGTGTAATTCTGGTGAAACTATTTCACCATTTCACCTGGTAAAATGGTTTAATTTCACTAGTATCTATAGGCAAGAGTCCTATAGCAAAGGAGCTCACCAATATGGTGCTAGAGTCACACTGAAGGAAAAAGGCATGTGTTATAGAAATATGAATCAAGGAAAGGAAGACCTTAGGCACTTAAAGCCTGGCAAACCGATCCTTCCTGGCCAACTGGATTGGTAGTTTGGAATGACTGAATAAAAGGATCCAAAGAGTGACTGACCGGGTACTGGGGTTTAGTAAACTTCGCAAGAGCAGATAAAACTAATCGGCCAATAAGAAGTGGAAGCATAGAGGCGTGTACATGTCAAGACCCAACGAAGCTCTGGGCATACCCATATGGGAGTCTTTGGATGCTAAGAGGATTTGGGACCACCAATATGGGTATATGCTGGTATAAGTATATGCAGTAGTAACCGAGTTTGTCCTAGCCTTATGATACCATCCAACTATATTCAGTACTGGAAGTATTTGCGAAACATGCCCAGGAACCTCACCACTATAGCAAGAAGTACAGTTATTCGCACATTTTCAAATTCAGAATAATAAATCCTCAAGTTGCAGGAAACCAGCTAGTTGTAGTAGTATACAGGCTTGAGTTACTTACCCATGAGATAGAAGCAGCTGTATGGCTTGAGATATAAACCCCGAGAAGTACACTAGTAAGGGATACTCTAGTATACCAGATTTCAGGTACACCAATTTGAAAGCATAAAGCGCCTACCTGGTATATACCAAATTAGAAGTAATGAACTAGGAAATGTAGGTAAAGTGGCAGACGTACAAATCCAGGTCAACTATATAAATGGAAATATAGAAGACTCTGGTAGATTTTAGCTATAGATAAAAAGTATATAGCCTGAAGTCCTAGTCTCAATACTTGTGTATAATATGTATATATTTTTGGCATTACTATATATCAATTTACTGAAGTATTAATAAAGATTAAGGCAAGAGCTACACTCCTAATATTAAAAAAAAAAATTAATAATTCTATAATAGTAAATAACTGCAACTGAAATGATAATTAGTAGTTAATTTAAATTTTATTAAACACTTAGCTAGCACATAGAATAATCTAAAAAGAAATCTAGAACAACATGGCAGATGATCATTACTAAAGAAAAGCAATCTACAATAACCAAATATAGTATATTTCTAAACTGAAATTATAACTACTATTTTTTAGGATAGGGTGAATGTAGATCATTTTTATATAGGATCGTCATGCAAAAAAAATTTTACCTATGTTTCACAAATACGCTACTAATAAAACTTTTTTAAATAGCGATCAATTTTAGCTAAAAATTTGTGGCGTGTAGGTCAGATCCTTGGCAAACTTTAAGCCATTGTACTATTTTAAAAAAACCTATATGTATATATTGTAAAATTTGACTAAATTGACCGAAATTTGCCTAAGTAGTACAAAAATTTTTTATTCGATTGACGTTCTAGAATAAATGATCATTCAATCAAAATTGTTTACACTATAGCACTAGACTCATTATACATATACAGATTTAGCGATAGAAAACAGGCAGAAAAGAGAAAAATATTTACGTGCCTATTCCACTTTCCTATTCAAATTCGAAGAAAAAGAGCATTAGTCTCAAAAAAAATAAAAATAAAAAACTACAATAAAAAAAAAGAATTTCTAATATTTACTAGCTATATGATTCATATTTATTAGGGTGATTCTTATTTCGAAAGCGAGTTCTATTTTATATTTAAAATTCTGGGTCAAAAATTAAATAGAGGGGGTTTCATAATTAAAAATCCAAGAATCTTATTTTATTTTTCCGATTTATAATTCAACATAGTAAATTACTATTAAAAAATCCTACTTATTTGTTAATTATGAAACTACTTTTTTTCGATAAATATTTACTAGTAAGCGATTATGTAAATAGGCATATACTTTAAAAAATATAGAATTTATAGATCTTATAATCTTGTAATCAAGGAATTGAACTGTTGTAATTCTGAATCACCCTATTTTTTATACTTTATTTCATAACTTATTTATCATTATTTTATATAGTATTATTTCGTACAGTATTTATTTCATATTTAATAATGAAATCTGCCTCGCAATATAGTATAATACTAATTTACTTTATTATCTAACACCAACCTAACCCTAATCTCCAACTAGACCCACGTAAGTATTTAAATATAACCCTTCCCTTATACTCTATTTAACCCTAACCCACTCTACCTATAACGACCTACAACACTAAGGAAAGACAAGCGAAATGCCAAATTATCAACAGTATAATGACACTGTTGAAATGCGGCACGACACAATATAGCACACGAAACCAACACAAACGAGCTAATAACGCAACACGACAATGCACCAGCGAACTGCAACATGACGACACGATACGATACCACACTAACGAATGCAACATGGAAGCGACAAAGTAACAATACCAGTAAAGTGACAAAAAAGGTACCAGTGTACAATGACGGCGATACTATATATAAAAAAAAAGAAAAAAAACTATTCGTAAGAAAAGAAAATACAGTGCAAGCAAAAAGAAAGTACAGTACAAGCAAAAAAAAAAATACTAAGAAATTCTTGACCGAATTTCTGACTCAAATTACGAAGTAGGGAGTTATGAAGTATACTTATTCGTGACTGGTGATTTCCCCTGGTTAACTGTGATTATTTTCAAAAAAAATGAAAAAAAATAAAAAATATAAGAAAATCTACTAGTTACATAACTTCCAAATTACTTATATCACAGCGCAAAAGTAAGTTTGTTGTCTCTAGCTAGAATCGTATGTATATACAGTATGTACAGTACGTATTGGTATATCATGGAAGATTCTATTTCTATTTGTGTGCTGGTATGTTATATGAAAAATTTTTGCACCCGATTTTATATGAAAAATGATCTACGTTCACCCTACCCTTTATAATATTTGTTGTAATCTATATTTTAATATATTAAAGCAACAAATAATAAATACAAATCTAGACTAAAATTTACTTAGAAGTAAATAAATTTAAATAGATTTTAGTCATTTTAAAAATTATAACTAATTTTTATCTAAAATAATATTATTTAAAATTATAAATTTTGATTAAAAAAAATAAATTTAGTTAGAATTAAAAAATTAGAGTTAGCTTTGGTTTAAATATAAAAAAATTTATATATATACAAAATTTGATATCAAAATCTTTTACTTAAATATTAAATATAGTATTAAATTTTTTGCTTTTTTTTTTTTGCTTTGTTTTAATTATATTGTTATCCTATATCCACTTCTTCAAAGATATTAGGTAACTAGAGTGATCTTAGACAGTGAACACTTTGTGTAACTTCAAACTTTGTTACTGTGGTATATCTAAGTCAGTATGGCGTTTTTAAGAAAACTTAACAAAGAAGATTTAAGGCAATTTGCAATTACGAAAGAGGCTACAATTAAAAGTATATGAGGATACTAATAACTGTTTGATTTGTGTAGTTAATAGTTGTTTTTATTATTGAAAGAGTATGAAGACTCGATGTTGAACTTGAGGTCCACATCGGCCGCTTTTATACTTTTTGAAATTTTACAAATATAACGGTCAATATCTTTTACATGTGTAATATATACTATAACTATTATTAATAAAATATATAGTATAACTAGTATAAATATAATATATGTAATAAATAATATATATGTAATAAATAAAATATCTAGAATATAAGCTATAATCATGGTCAGACATTCGTATGATTAGCTGATGTAGATCAATTGACCAGGTAACTTACGGGTAACTTATTTATATACTTTAAAGTACTTTTCGATAATGTAACGTTTCACTAAAAAAAAATACATTTTTTTTTTACCATTTGCTTCGCAAGAGCGTTAATATTCAGTGTGCAAAAGAATCTCAAAAAGATCTCAGAACTGACCTACTTTACTTAGAAGTGAAAATGTTTACTAGAGGGCCATGTGTAATCGCTATATGCAAAGAAAAATCGTCTAACTGGAAGACGGTAACCGAACATGTTATTTCTAAGGGTCAAACTAACAATACTTTACCAAATTATGTTCAACTAGGTGATACTATTTGTTTGAACTGTTACAATGGAATTGTAACAAGAAGCTCAGCCATATTCCTGCAACATGCTCAAGTTAATGTTGAACGATCTGAAGTTGAAGTTGAGAATGTTAATGATCTAGAACGATCTGAAGTTGAGAATGTTATCGATCTAGAACAATCTGAAGTTGATAATACTAATGAAATTGAATTTGAGAACATTGAATTTGAGAGTACTAATAACTGTTTGTCTTTTTCTAAAGCAATTAGGGTGTTAATAAAAATTTTATATAGTCGTGAAAATAAAGAGAATAAACCGACTATATATTCATTTGATGATTTCCAGGCAGCCATGGAAGAAGAAGATATACGATTAAAAGATTTTTTTGATGAGTTATATCTCTCATCTAATCTGCAATCAAAAAACGTAGAGTCACAGATGCGGGTGAAAAAACAACTTTTGTTTGTGTGTTATTTTTTGTGTGGAGTTAGGAATAAGTTTGTTAACAATGCCAAGAGAGATTTGTCAATTTATTTAAATTCAACCGGGGTTTCTGACACTACTTTAGACACTCTTGCAGATTTAGGAATCACTGTTACATCTCGTTCAGTCTTGAGATGTAAGACTAACGCATCTGAGGAGCATGCTGGGGTTGTCGATTCTACACTTGCTGGGCATATAGAAAAAGCAATGGTGTTAAATATCGACGACTATTATAGTATACATACGGAACAGATGCCAAATACAACCACCACGTCTACTGCTGCACACTTGGCAACAATCTTGTTGAATCCAATTACCACACAAGAAGCTATTCCACAAGCAACCGTCCATAATCCCAAGTTGGTTGATGCTGAGCTAATTAAGATGAATGTAGAAAATAAATTTATGACACTCTACGGCCTTTCATATAACCAACGCTGGGGATTTCGCGCAGTTGATGATGAACAAAAATTAGAAGAGTTAAATGTGCATAATTACGACACTCGGCTAAAAGAGAAGCTTCATATTCGTTCCATGAAGGATGTTATTCTTGTAGATTTACAAGAAAACAACCTTCATACTATGGAAGAGTATATTGATGCTATTAATACCGTCGTAAATGTTCCATCAATGCAGTGATATATCGAAAAAGGGCATATAATTCTTATTGTTGCCGATTGGCCTGGGCAGATTCATATTAGAACTGCTATTTTGCGTTATTTGCTTTATCATGATTTATCGAATATTACTAATAAAGTTTTGTCTTTTTTTCCTATTATAGATCCTCTTCATATTTCACTAAACAGTCGAGAATTGATATTTCTTCAGTATCAACCTTTTTTCTTAGCAATGTATAAGTATATTTTTGGGTAGAAAAAACCTCTTGCGCAAAATCCAAAACCATGGCGTATTAATCTCCTTTTGGAGATTTCTCGTAGTGCATGGCAGGAAATTTCGACTACCGTCGAAGAAAAATTCGGGCTTTTATGTAAAGATGCCGAGTATCTTGCGCTTAAGGATCTCCTTGACAATTCCATTCCTCTTGTTTTGGATATTTATGCTGTGTTTTTCAGATCTGGAGATTTTAATACTTATTTCGAATCTTGTTTTCGCGTCTGGACAGTATTTTTTAGGTTTGATCGTAAAAACTATACGAAAGCTCCGCTAATGTTCCTTTCAGATATATTCTATTGGGAATCGATCAATCATCCGATCCTTGAAGCTATTAAGGCCCAACTTCCCAAGTTTTCTGATTTGACAGTAGAAATATTCCATAGCTTTTTGCGCAGAAGCACGCAAAAACATACCAAAGCACAGCAAATTATCAACTATGGCCGTTATCTTAATCAATTGCGTCTTGACGGCAATGGATTTAGAGAAAATTTTGCGCATACGTCTACGTGGGCAGCATATGAATATTCTGCACGAGATATCTCTCATTTAACAAAAAAATGCGCTTGTTTTTTATTGCAATGTTTTTTAGAAATTTATGTACGTGTGTTTCATTCTAAAACATCATTCATTTTCACAATCTCTTTCAGATTCATCTTCCAAGAAGAAAGGCAAAAAGAAATATGAAGAATCAATTTCGTTAATTGCGATGAAAATGCCGGATGCGCAATTATGTCACCTTCCTTTGGGCTTCAATACTTTGTGTAAACCTGATCCATTTCGTTATTGCGATTCATCTAATTGTTTAGTCTTTTTTTCTAATAATCCAGATCCGATTAGAATTCTAGCTTGTGGTCATACCTATCATGAATCTTGCTATAGAAATAGTGGTTTAAAATGCTTGTATTGTCTTGCATCCTTACAAGATGGCGTTGATAGACATGTTCAGTCTTTACTAGAACGCCTGAAAAAATCTAAAAAAAAGAAAACTAAAAAGCAAGAAAATACTATTTCTTGCGACGATGATGATGAATATGGATCGGTGAATTATAGAACGTTTGCATTAGAGGAGGCGATATGGCATTTTAGAATGCAATAAAATAAATATTGTATTTTTTTTTT
>QKWP01002689.1:30256-40422 GCA_003550325.1 Gigaspora rosea | reverse complement strand
AGATTTTGGGGTAAACACATTTGTTTAAATCATTATATTATTGATTTGTTTTATTTATATTATATTTAATATTATAAAATATATTATAATATGATATATTTATATAATATAAATATTTATATTATACTATAAATATGAAATTTATTTAGTTTAATAATGTTTTAAAAATGTTTTTATTAATATTACTAAAACAGTTTTAATATATATTATTTATATTATTATTATTAACTTATAACTAGTAATTATAATGTTTTTTAAAATATAATAAAAACATAATTAATATATAATAATAATATTTTCAATTTTTTTATAGTTTCAGTGAATAAGAGCACCACTTTTTGCCAGTTATCTTGTACCAAAATGCTTTTGGCTTGCATGCCGAATATATCAAAGGAGTTCTAAATGATAGTAATAGTTGATCTTTGTAAAAACTATAGGTTCTGTATACCTCTACTCACACTCTAACAAAAATTTTTGTTTTCTTCCGTTGGAAATTTGGTCCAAGTGATCGTTAGAAAGGGTTCTATATAGCAATTTTTTAGCAATAATTATTATTTAAAAATGTTTTTAGTATTACTATATTTTATTTTAATTTCAAAATTTTTTGTTCTAATTATAAGCAATAATTTAATTTTTATTTGTAAAAATTGGTTTATTTAGTATATTATATAAATTTGAAAATTACCAAATTAAAAAATTAATATTTATATTATACAGTATATCTATATTAACTATAGTGACCTACTATATTATTATGGACACTTTTTAAAAATTTATAATAAACTAAATAAACAATATATAAAACTAAAAATTGTACAAAATATTATTTAAATCTAAAGCTTTTAAATAAAAAAAGTTTGTAAAATCTATGCAATACTTTTTTAAATAATTAAATTTAAAAATTTTTTAAATTTTTTTTTTTTTTTTTAGTATCAAAGTGCCCACTTTGGGAATTGGCTTTTATTCAAGATATATTAGACCTCGGCACCTTACATAAAGAGAAATCTGACATTTATACATTGACAAGAGTACAACTAGCCACTAACTAGCCACACCTGCAACTTTTGGTTGCCTATTTAAGTAGCCACCCGAAGGTTCTACTCTAGCTGTCATACCTGTAACCTACATACTGACGTTACCTATTTAAACCCTCTGATCTTCTGCCTTCTGCCGGTCCATTTTGTATCACCGGAACACTGTTCCGGATACTAACTGCACCCTTAGGACTAGTTTATCCTTAGTGGGAAACTTAGTAGAGCGTTTTCACGTCCTACACAGGTATCATCTACACTTCGGTAACATACACATTCACTAAAGTGAACAACTTGCAGTCAGGGGTTACCTGCAACCGCTATCATTACCTACTTTTGCCCTTGTAAAGTTCACATGACCCTAGTACCACCCCGTTCCTCTTCCGGCTTCTTTCCACCAGAACCTTCTTCCCCCAGTTGCTTTCCTACTTCCAATCCGAGGACCCGAAAGGGTTGGTCTGCCCTGGCGAACCCAGAAACTCCTATCCCCTAGTACATGATTTCACAACACATGTCCTTTTCCTCCGGTTCGACTCCAGCGGTCCGGTCGGTAGGATTCGCAATAAACTCTTTTTGTCGTAAGTCCGCTTCCGGTCAGTCTGAACCAGTCAGTCCCTGTCTGATTCCTGTTTGGGTACTGTTGAAAGTTAGCTACCTCTTTATTTGGGTCTTGCCAAGTATGGTTTCTTTTTGTCCTACGGTTCTGTACATAACATAGTGCCTGCGCTCCCCAGAATCTATGCGCCCCAGTTCTGTGAATAACATAGCGAAAGAGCTTTCAATACGAGTTGGTATAACCCAGGAAACAGATTTGTATATCTGAGCTCAGAGTCTAGGTTACCGTAATACAGGTAAATGTTTCAAAATCGTCTCCAGTAAGATTTGAACTCTGTACCTTTGTTACAACTACTTGGGGGTGACAACAATCCAACTACACTATGTCGCCACACCTAGTGTTTAAAATTCAATGTTCTCATGGTTCTCAACGAACATTTGAATTTTTTTAAAAACATTGATATTTAGAAAAGGTTCTCTTATTTGATAGTTCAAAAAGAACATTTATAAAATTTTTATGTTCTAGATTTATTAATAAGAACAATAAATTATATAAAATGTTCATCAATCTGATAATGTAATTTGATCATGACAAATTCTGCATAAATATATATATGTAAATACATATGTACACATGTATATACATACTATGTATAACACATATATTTAAAGTTGCACAATATAGATAGCAAATAAATATTAAGAAAATCATCTTTAAAGATTTTTAAAATAAGACATTTATTAATTGTACAAGAGTATTATTATTAAATAAAAACTTATATAGATGATTTGTGTCAAATGATATGCTAATACTAAGCAAGTAAAAAGATACAAAGTATTTGTTAGTATGAAATTTAAATAGTTAAATAACAAAGTAATCTGATTCTAATTTATCACATTAACCAATAGTAGCATTAGTAAAATATTATAGAAAGTCTTGTTTTATTATAAGCAAATATGAAAAGCACTTGAAATTTAACAAAATTATTAGAAATTGAATTGTATAATATATTGTGTTATGTTGAAAAAATATAAAGAATTATATACAAACTTTAAAAAATTATTAATAGATAAGTATGAACTTAGTATGTGAATTGTAAGTATAGAATATGAACATTTTTTTAAAAATTAATATTCAATTTATTTAATATATAATGAACATTAAAAAGTTTTTGAGAACAATAAAAATTTAAATTATGTTCTTTTGAGAACATAACTTTAGATTTGAATTTTAAACACTGGCCACACCTTTATTTTTAAATTTTTTTATTTGTATGATTTACTAGTTTTTAATTTAATTTTTATATAAATATAAAACTAATTTTAGTATATATAAAACTTAATTTTTTATTAAATTAACTAAACTTAATTACTAAGTTAAATTTGGTCAGCATAATAAGGGAGCTAACAGAAATCACGTGATTTTTTGGTGGGTGGGTGGCAGAGACCCATAAAAATTTTTTGTGTTATAAAAAATCTTTATTTGCGTTATTACAAAAATTTGTATTAATTTGTAATAAGATATTAACTTTATATTAATTGCAATTTGTTTCAGAAAACATCAGAAATTTACTCAAAATTTTGTTCTGACCTTGCTCATCTTTTATGTTCATTCATTTTCTTTTTTGAAAACTTAATTCAGCACACTATCTGACATTATTAGCCAATCAAATTTATAGAATACACATGAATTTTACTCTTAGAAATTTGGATTAATTTGCATTATCAATCTAAATTTGCATTAGTTTGTATTAATTTATATACAAATTTTTACGGGTCTCTGGTGGGTGGGTTAGCCAATGTATCACGTGTAATTCCGGCCGGAATTATCAAATTCCGGCCAAAATTATAAAAAAATTTTTAATTAAAATTATAAATTTATATATAAATTTAATATTAAATAACTTTTGATCTACTGGACCAATTTAGATAATTTAACTACCAAAATGATCCTCTCAAAGAGAGAATTCTAACAAATCTAAAATCATTAAATTCCAATTACTAGATCATAATATCGATATAGATTTGTATTACTATAAATAGTATATAATATTTTAAGAAATAATTTATACATTGTACGTGCAATGTTGTTGCACCTGCCATAGATCATAAAATCAGGTGTAATGTAAAATCAAAACAATTAAAATAACCTGTTTTTTTATTGGATAGGGTTAGGGTGAGGTATAGATTGTGTGTATAGACGAAAGAGGGGTTTTTATAGTAAAATTTTGCAAGGAATTTTTTTTTGTTAGAATCCTAATAGTAGTTTCATATACTCAATTTTAGGTTATAGATGATTTTTGACAAAACGAACGTTTGTTTGAATTTTTTGATCATGTAACGTTACACCTAATATTGAAATTTGATTGGGAGAGCGACATATAAGGCGCATCGCATGGGGCAATGAATAAATTTACTCATATTTTAATATATTATACTATATAATATTATATAATCTAAATTGATCTTATGATCTAGTAATTGGATTTTAATAGTTTTGGACTTGTTAGAATCCTCCCTTTGAGAGGATCATTTTGGTAGTTAAATCATCTAAAATGGTTGGTAAATTAAAAGTTACATAATATCAAAGTTTTTTATTAATTAATATATAAATTTTTTGTACAATTTGATTGGCTTATAAGTAGGGTTGCTGGTGCAGGATACTTGGTGCACCAATGGTGCAATAAGTTGGGTGGTGCACCTGGTGCACCAGACATTGGTATGGTACAGGGTAGCGAACCAATCAGATTTAACTTTATTAATTAGTAATATAATACAAATCATATTTAAAAATTACTACAGTATAGGAGGAACATGGTGTGCATATAACTTATATAAAACTTTTTTAGTACTAGGTTAACAACTTGTGTCAATTAATTGAAAGTTGTAGAGCTTATAGAGACATATCTAATAGTGGTTAGATTATCCAAATTGGTCTAGTAAATGATGAAATATCATTGAAAATTATTGGCTGACTATATAAAATCTCTATGTAAACAAATATTGTTTACATAGAGATTTTACATAGTTGGCCAATTGTTGTTTAACAATGTCTTACTATCTATTGAGCTGATTTGGATGATCTAATCACTATTAGATATGCCTCAATGAGCTTTGCAACTTTTAATTAATTGACACAAGTTGTTAACTTAGTACAAAAAAAAGTTATATATATATGCATGCTATATTCTGTCTATATTACTACAAAAAACCAAAATAAAGTTATTAATCTTCTTTTTAGTTTAAGTATACAAGTCTTTTAAGATTTGTTTGTTTAACTTTCAATTATATATATCGATCTAATTGTGAGTTAACAATTATTTATTAGTTAAACTATTAGGAATTCAGAATTAAGGTTCAGGTTTCTAATTTTGAATTAAATTACTGATATATTTATTTTGAAATCAATGATTCTTAAATTTTATTTATTTTGATTTTAAGCTTATTTATATAATAACTATAATAATTAATACCTTATAATTGTAAATTTTTATTTGAATCTTGATAGCTTTTATTTATATATTTCAAAATATTTTATAGTTTGATAATTACATATTAAAGACATACTATAGATAGTTTTTTAGAAATAATAATAGAATTTTATTTAAGAACTTTTAAAAAATTTAAGCAATAGCTTTTGTCTTTATCAATTTATTACAAAGTATTATTTGTAAATACAAATATATTATTAATTTTTATAAAGTTTAGAGATTTTATATATAAATAATTAATAAAATAATTAAATATTAATTTAAAATTTTAATTATAAAAATTTACTATTATTTATAATAAAAAAATTTAATTTTTAATATTAATATTTTAATATGGTGCACCACTAGGTGCACATATGCNTAATAAAAAAATTTAATTTTTAATATTAATATTTTAATATGGTGCACCACTAGGTGCACATATGCACCAAAAAACTTGATGGTGCACCATTAAATTTATATGTGCACCAGCAACCCTACTTATAAGGTGTCAGGTGTGGGTGGGTGGGGTAGCCCCTTAAGAGATGGAAATCACGTGATTTACGATAGCTCTCTAAACTATACATATCTAAAACTTTTAAATTTTTTAAAAAATATTCATAAAATTACTAAATATAATAAAAATTATATAGTATTTTAAAAATTTGTTAATTTGAGTCTTTTTTTTTGTGAACTCTTTTTACTAATCAACTGTTCTAATTTGGCAAAAGGGAAAAGAACAGAAAATAGAATAGGTAGCATAGAAAACAGCCAAAGACCCTCTAAGAAAAAAGAAGAACAAAAATAATATAGAGTTTGCTATTACGTTTTAAGAGAAAAAAAGCTTCATTAACAAGAAAATTCAAGTTTCAAATTTTTTTGTCAAATTTTTTGGAAATTTTTGGGGATTGGGTTTAACTTTGAATTGTATATCATCAAAACAACAAACAAAACAACAAGCTTCACATGATCTGCATAAACAATCAAAACAATAAACAAAACAAACAAACAAGTTATATATATAGCGAATCAAATTTTGTTTATCAATACTGAAATTATTAATAAACACAATGCAGGTTCCAGAATAGAAAGTTTCAGAATGGAAGATAAAATTTTTTAAAAATGGTGCCAAGCGATAAAATATGATAGTACAGGCAGTATTGGAAATTAGTGTTCTTTGAGTTCTCATAAGAACACTATTATAAATTTGTGAACAGCATAAATTTTTTACTATTTACTATTAAAAAATTTTTTGAGAACAGTAAAATAATAATAATGTTCTCATAAGTATATAATATAATTTCACAACAAACTAAAACTAATAAAAATTCATATATTCATATTTAATTTTCATAAATGAGATTTCAATTTAATTTGCATAATAACTATTTATTTGAAGACTTTATATTTATAACATTTTATTGGTTTTTTTTTTTTTTTTTTTTTTTTTTTTTTTTTTTTTTTTTTTTTTTTTTTTTTTTTTTTTTTTTTTTTTTTTTTTTTTTTTTTTTTTTTAGTAAGAACAGTAACCAATTGTTCGAAAACACATGTAGCTATTATACTGTTCTCATGAGAACAGTCTTTGAGTTGGAAATTTCCAATACTGGGTACAGGTTGTGCCAACTTATTGAAAAAAAGAATATCAAAGAACTCAAATAGTAGATAAAAAAATAGTAGAGGCTATACAAACTATTGTAGCGGAGGAGATATATATTACCAGACAGTTTTTGGAATACTATCCAAAGCCAACTGAAAAACAAATCAGAGAAATCAAAGGAAATAAAATAGTAGAAATGCAGAAGCAAAAAAACAGCCCAGAATAGAAACCCTGCTATAGTTAAAATGTGGAACAACAGACTACAGTACGGTACTCAAGTTTTCAAAGATGAACTTAGTCTCAAGTATGAAACAAAACATGAACAAAAGGATGATGTAGTAAAGAGTTCAGAAAAAGATGTAATTATCTTTAGTAAACAAGGAATATCAAATAAAACTGAACTTGAATATCAGAAAGAATATCCTGAGTCAGACTGAACAAGAAGATTTAGGTCTACGAGAAACTTATACAATTTGGAATGTTTTCTTCAAAAATGGCAACTTGTCAATCAAGAGATTAATGGGTCAAAGATATGTAGCAGTTACACAATATGTTACAACAAAATTTTTTACATATAAAATTTATAAAAAAACATATAAAATTACTATAAGCTTTGAATTTTTGATGTTTCTTTCTTTACATATTAACTTAAAATTAAATTTTTCGAGAATATAGAGCAAAAGAAGAAGAAAAAATTGAGCTAAAAATCGAATTAAAATTTTACCATTTTTGCACAAAACAAAAATGTAACTTCGCCAAAAACAAATATTTAACAATTTAAGACAATAAGTATATAGAGTGAGTCAGTAAAAAAGAGACAAATCATTTTTAGTAAAATTTTTTTAATTTTTAAATTAAAATATCTTGACAACTATTTAATCAAATTTGCTAAAAATTTTTTTATTTTAATTTTGAAACTATATAGAATTAAAATAAAAAAAATTTATTAAATTTATTAAAATAGTTGTTAAGATATTTAAGCTTAAACAAGAGAGAGAAAACAAACTCTTTCCAATGATCACTTGGACCAAATTTCCTAACGGAAGAAAAACAAAAAGTTTTTTGTTAGAGCGTTGATAGTAGTCGCAGGACCTATGGTTTTTACAAAGGTCAACCTTCTCTACTCTAGGGGGACTCCTTTGATATATTCAGCATGCAAGCCAAAAGCGTTTTAGTACAAGATAACTGGCGGGAAATGGCGCTCTTGTACAAAAAATTTTGGTGGAGTTATTATTTCTACTTCGTTGATGAAGTAACCTGTGAAAATATAATGAAAAACAACAAAGGAATGAGTTTTTCAACAACAATTTCCTTTAAATTTCTTACAAGTAATTCCTTTGTATCATCTTTTTTGTCTTCCTGCCGTTTTTCCAAGATTTTCGACAAAAAGTGGCGATTTGGCTTACTCTCTCCAAACGATCGGGAGTGTTTACTTTTTCAAATCCGGACGGACCCAGTAGAATGCAACCACGTGACGTGTTTGTTTACGAATACGATTTCAGTGCTACTCCATACAATATTGCTCTAGTTGGATGGTTTAGAGATATCTAAGGTTGGACGTATAGTTGGAAAAAGATATTAGTTAAAGTGTTGCTTTATAGTAGAGATATACAATAGTTGCAATTGTTATATAATTTTTATTCAACCTACCATGGATTATAATAGTATATTCCCTTTCTTTTTTCCATTAGTTTTGTTTCTTTTTTTGTTAGACTAGCCTTCGTGCTATACCATGTGGTTTTTTTCTTTTTTGTTTTCCTCTTCCATTTTTCGTTTTTGTTCTTTTTTCTTTTTGTATTCTCGTTTTCTTGGCTTTGATCTTTTTTTGTTTACCCTCTCTTCTTATTTGTTCTTAGTAAATTCCTTGTTAGTTAAAGGAATATGAAGGAGAGAAGAAGTCATTTTGGTGTGACACTTAGGCTAGTTTAAGGGTAGAGGGTATGTCGATCATTTTTCATATGATTTTTGTGGTACAAGAGAAAATCATATGTTTCAATAAATACGCCCCTGATAAAAATTTTCAAGGTTACGATTAACCCTTGTTAAAATTTCGTGGCATGTAAATTAAAACCTCTATTTATAGTAGGGAAATTTCTAGAAGCAATTTCATTTTAAAAAAATATACTTGTATATGCAGTAAAACTTTTCTGGGTTAAACCGAAATTTTCTGGGTTACCCTGAAAGTTCCTTTAAAATTTTTGGATAGTAATTTATTCTATCGGGCTTCTAGAACAAATAGCTTACCCAATCTTTTTTTTTTATTTTTTTATCATTTACTTTTAGAAAAATTTTTGGTTAGCACTTTTGGGTAAGCAGGCTATAGATTCAATAATTGGTACGTTGTTTTTTTCAACTTTTTTTTTATTTTTGCTGTTGTTTTCATTTTATTTTGGAGTTTAATCTATAGAACGGCTCTTGGGGCTATGCTAAATAGAGCCAAGCCAGAGAAAATCGATTGCTAAGTTTGAAGTTTCTCTTAGAACAATGTCTTTGGTTTTTTGGAGACAGTAATTTGGGTCTTGGCTTCGTCGTAATATTAGTTAAGCTTTGGGTTAAAGTTAGAGTTAGGGTTGGTTCGTAGGTTTATTCTTTTAGCCTTTCTTTGTTGTTAGCTTTTATTTCGCTTTTCTGCTATTTTTTTTGTTGGTGATGGCATTTGGTTTTTGGTATAATTTTTATTTGTATGGGTATAGTATGAAACTCAAATAAAAAAAACTTTTTTATTAGGCCATATAGTTATTGTTTTTTATTACTACTGTATAAATACTTTCGGATGGGTTTTTAATAAAAATTTTTATATGTTTTTGATATTTATAACGATAGTCCCCCGATCACTATATCAAGATCGCGGGTGGATCAATTAATAATATCTTGGCTGTATATGATTAAGCAGAAACTTCGTTTCTGCTAGTTCTCGACTATTATAATTACTAATAATCAATTAATTTTGATTAATCGAAATGATTATTATCTCGATCGCTAGCAATTATATCGAGGGACAAATTATTTAAATTAAAAACCAGTTATAACACTATATATATCATTATGAGAAATTTTGAGCTATAATATTTTATTTTTAACTAGTTTTTTATTTTTATTAAGAAATTTATTTTATTACAATAAAATAATAACTAATATTACTGTTAAATTACATGTAACTAAATACTACACCGTGGTTCGATTAGTCTTTCACCTCTATGATGACATTTCTTTTGGTTTCACTCTATTTCAAATATAGTTCACCATACTTCGGTTCTACACTACAGAACCATTCTAAAGAATAAACTCTAACGAAAGAAAGATCAGTAAGCAGAAAATTGAAAAAAAAGCCAACGTATCATTTACTGAATTTAGCATGACCCAACTAAAGATGCCACTCATGATGATTTGCACATCAGAACCGCTACGAACCTATACCAGAGTTTCTCTGGCTTCGCTTTATTCAAAATAGTTTACCATCCTTTAGATTGATAAAAAAAAAACAGTAAAATAGAACATCAAAAAAAAAAAAAA